>JBBPSC010000189.1:0-24001 GCA_038093395.1 Baorangia bicolor
TGAGAGGACAGGAACGCGTCAAGGAAGAACACGGACCAGCTGGTGCTCGGACGCGCCGATGTAGAGAGAAGAGAGAAAGATGCGTCGTTTGGCGCGACGGATGATGTCCTGGAAGAGGTGAAGGTGAGTGGAAAGAGACAAGAAGGTACGCACGAGGAGGGTGGAGTGAAAGAGGGTCGGACTGTGTAGGACGCTGATGCTGGTCGCGGGGAGAGAGATGGCGGGTTGAATAGCAGCGAAGAGGTTGAGGAGAGACATGATGACTAAGCAAGGTATATGGCAGGGTAGTAGTATGTGTCTTGTTCTATACAAGTAAGTACGAGATGGCCACGTCCACGACCGTTAACGCGAGTCTGCCAGCGAATTCGCTGTCTGACTTTCCTTCTCGATTCATTGCACGCATCCGAAAGCTCAATGACTGGCTCGACCCCGCTCGTGTGCACGACCAAATCCTCATTGCCCGCACACCGCCTCCCGCCTTCTCCCCCCTCCCTGGTCCTTGGGGTTTCCTCACCTCGGGCTACATAGTCGGTCTCATCGTCATGGTACTCCCCCTCCTTATCTCCACCCGCATGCACGCTCACATATCCCAGGCCGTCCTCATGCATCGCATACAGAACATCGTCGTTCCACCCCGTCATAGAGGCCCTCGCTTCCCCCGTCCTCCATCTCGGCACCGCTTGTTCTTCCACGTCGCATATCGTGCCGTATTCCCTCTCGATTTCTCTTCCTCCCTCATCCGTCTCATCATCCGTCTCCCCTCCCTCTACTTCTTATCAAAGTCTCTCTTGCTCTGGACCACCACTCTTGCTCAGATCGCACACAAATTCCCTACCTGCGATTCGCCATGGTTTCACTCCCTCGCCTCGTGGGTCGCCCAGCAGGACACCGCAGCCCTCTGCTGGTTTACGTTCTGTTCCGTCTGCGGCGCCCTCTGCGTCGAAGCTCTCACCCGTGGTCTGGAAGGCGCAAACAGCAACGCTTCCCCGTTTAACCTCGTATGTCATCTTGCCGCATGTTCTCTTAGATAACCCTGATATCCTCTCGGTTACTCATCGATCATCGCTTAGTTCGGTTATGCCTTTCTATTGCATATATACTCATCTCCAATGACACACGCCACAAGGCTGCAGGGTCTCCCGTCTCGTCCAGACAAACATGTGGTATTCACCGTCATTCTCCCTCTCTTACAAGTCCGTCCTCAACTCTCTTTCTCTCTCCCGAGAAACTCATTCCTCATCCTAGCTCACAATCGTACACTGTCTCGGAATAAAACAGTCGTGGTCAAATCATCGCCTCGTCCCTTCCGCATTTGTATCCATCATCGCCCTCGTTCATTTCCATTGGGTTCTCTGGTTCTCTGACTCCACTTATCCCCTTCTCAACTACATGCCTTGTCTCTTCGAATCCATACTCCTCTCCGTCACCTTTCTCGCCATCTTTCTCAATGGCCTAACACAGATCGTCGCAGAAGGTTCCGTCTCCCGCCCCCTATTCGGCCACCACGCCGCTCTATTGCCGAGGCTCGACGAAGACTTTTCTATCGCCCTCCTCCGCATGGGAACCGCCAGTCTCGAAACTTCGAGCGTAGCTGGCCTCGGAAACGAGGTCGGCGGTGTCGCTCTCAGGCCACCCCCTATTGACCAGACAGAGGTCGGCACGGTGGCCCTGAGCCGCTTCGGCGTCTGCTCCATCTCACAGACACTCGAAGGTTACGGTAAGAACCGCCGAACGAAGAAAGGATTCGCAAACGAAATTAAGAATGTCAAAGCAACTTCCAACGACGGCGATCTTTGGTTGGACCTCGCTTGGTATCGTGAATTCGTCAAGTTTAGCGTCGGGGTGGCCCGCTTTCTCAAACGACTCTACATACTCTTCCGGGATTTCTTGAGAAGCCCGCGCATGCGCTCCCTATCCTCTCCAGATACGCGGGACACCACTCCTCCGGATGACTATTCACAAGGCGAGCGCGTAGATGGCCAAGATGTCTATGGTAGGTTCATTCGCGGAGAACAACTCAGCGACGATGAATACGACGAATACGAACCGTTCTCGCGCTCACGTTCAAACTCTGTCGAATCTATTTCCTCCATTTCCGACAATGCAGAGAATACTGTGTACGATAACCAAGTTGAAGCTGTCGGTCTATATGCAGACCTTTCCTCCGACGTCGCGACATCGACATCAGCTTCCCATTTATTAGCACACCTAGCTGATCATTCACCGTCACCCCTAACGCGGCGACGTTTCAGCCAGTTGGTGTCTGGCTCCTCGTCTAGCCCGCTGCGTCGAGATACCAAGGACGGGTGGGCAGACGTGATGCGCGCGCGGAGACCAGGTGCTATTGCCCCGCGACCCGAAGACGCGCTCGATGAAGCAAGAAGGAACTGTGTCATATGCACAGTGGAGTCGCGCCAGATTATTTGCTGGCCGTGTCGGTGAGCACCGTTGAGAATTGGGCCGTTAAAGTTCGATTGATACTCGCAGATGTCTTGCACTTTGCGATGACTGTCGAGAAAACCTGGCATCTCGCTCATCCGTCTCAAAGCACACATGTCCCTGTTGTAGAACAAAGTAAGCGACGGATTCGTTTGGTCTGGATCCCTTGTCTGATGCGGCTACGCTAGTGTGGAGGGATACTCCAAGATATACATTCCCTAGGGCTCAAGCATGTAATCGTGTAAAATTCACGCTGTACACTGTATTTCGCTAGCACACAATACCCCACGATGTCATGTCTCATTCGATTGTACTCACATGAAAATTTTATGGACGACCGTTCGCTATGATCATGGAGGCAAATGAGTGGATAACCCGAAATAGGACGTGACTCCAAGAATAAATACGAACGGATTTATTCAGGAGAGCACACCGGTTACCCGACGGAAAACACCAGAACACGCCCACCCCCAAATGGACTCCAAACCGAACAGAAATCTCACATCATCCGCTATGCCCGTCACTGCATCGCAGCGTCAACTTGAAGGTACTCACCGATAGCCATCACGGCCGGTGATCTAGGTCCAACTCGCCAAGCAGTCACGCCAAGAGAAGCAGTCCGGTCTTACTATTTATTTTTGGTAAAAAGTGGTCACCCGAATTAACCCAGTTCGGTTGGGCACAGGAACGATCAAACCTGTCCCCGGACTTCCCTATCGGTGTGACCATCGTCGAGTAGATCGGGTGAGGGCGAGCCAAGTTTAGGGCGTTCGGACGCAGGCCTTGGAGCTCGGGTCGGGGATTCACATTGGCCGAAGGCGTCGACGAGGTTGGAGCGGCCATCCGAATCGGAGCGTCACGGCTTGCTGAGCGGCGCGAGTCGTATCCGCCCGCCTACGGCCAATGGGGGAAAATTGGCTTGCAAACCAGTGTCGACAGGAACGTGATCGAATCGGCGTATTCCGGATTTCACGCATCGCAGTCATTGGGATTGGCGATTGCGATGCAGTGGACGATGGAAAACATCAGGGTGACTGCGCGGGTCGCAGCAACCCGTTGGGAGTATCCATGTGTGGACTCGGAGCACATGCCCCAAGTTCTGTGACGGGGCGGCCGTGAGTCAGCAGAGGTGGACGCCCTCAGGCTCCAAGAGCGCCATGGAAAGTCACGAACTTGGCGGATAGCACATTTGATTGGCTGGTGGTGATAAGATTGTGTGTTTACCCCGCCTTCATCGGAATTGACAACGTGGTCGATGAAAACCCGCACTGGCAGGCCGTGAAAACAAATCCGACCTCATCGCACATCCGATTTATTGGCTGCCAACTCTCGCAAGAAGTTGCGCAGGTGCCGGTGATTGCGCCAACTTGCTGTGTCAATTCACAAAGCACGATTACACAATCCGGTCGCCAAGTCGCCGAATTCCCGGTGCCAACCGGCTTCCAAAGCCAACTCATGATCTGGAACACGCACACAAGCGATGTGAAGCGGGGTACGAGTACTATTTCATTCAAGTAGAGGCATAGTGTAGTTTAAATACTAATGCGAAAGAATGTGGTATATGTCAAAAAATATAGCGACACCACGAGTTCATTAGATTGAAAGGAGAGAAAAGATGGCTATGCAGTGACTTGTGTCATTGGGTAATAAGGGCGATGTGAAGAACGACGGTGTGGCTTGTGCGAGGGCGCAAAAGGTTGTGAATGTGAATGTGACACGGGAAGAGGGAAAGCCCGGATTAAATCCATAGTGGATGGCAAGGGCTGGGATCGTTTTGATGGGACTGGTGCCACCTGTGTGGTAGTGTCGTCCGAATTCTCATGGCACACTTTGGGATGAGTACCATAAGTAGGAACCACAAGCGCTTCTGGTGTGAGTGGCGCAGGGGAACTCCCAGACGAAGACGATTTGGGACTGGAGGGATCCAAGTCTGGGCAAGCAGCGTGGTTTGCGGAGCGATAATGGGTGCGGGTGTGGGGATCGACGTGGCGGCGATAAGTGTGAGAGGGCAGAGCGACCGTAGAGAGGGAATCATGGTGGCTGAGAATATCGTCTTCGGTGACAGACAGCTCAAAGTCAAGGACGTCCAGGAACTCGCGTTCAATGCGGCCAACATCACGCTTGCCAAAGACGCCAGTACAGAGCGCCCAGTGGATGTTTTTTAGAGTGGAATCATTGAGGTACTAAGAGTGAGACATTGATGAGGAACAGATGACATGGGAAAGGGGGAAAAGCAATGTACCTTGCTTGCAACCATTACGGCGCCGAGAAAGACGCGCTCGCACGCCCATTCCTCGAGCGCGATTTGAAGATGAGGCTTAGCTCTATCGATGTAGACGAGCGAAACGAGGATAGTTGGGATGGTGACTTCGGCACGTGTGAGGACATCGGTAACAAAGGTGGCGAATGTAGCATGTTCAGGGCGGCGCGAGAGAGCGCGACCGCGACGGGATGAGGAAGGACGACCCATGGCGTAATCGACAGTATCAACGACGCAGTCGATGACATATTCTGAAAAGGGGGTGAGTAGGGGAGAGTGTGCGCCATGGAGAGGACATACCGAGGACTGGTCTGGAGAGCTTTATGTCGAGTAGCTCGAGGAGGACAGGGGAGTGCAGAGCCGGGTCTACGAGGCTTGCGTGGTGGAGCGGGGAGTGTACCATTGTGGTGAGGGGGAGAAGTGGTGGGCATGACTGGATGAGGAGGAAGTGTTATAAAGGGAAACACGGGAGAGCCAAAGGGCCGAATCGGAAGATGACGCAAAAGGAAGGAAGTGACAAGGGAGAGAGGATTAGCAATGGAATTTTGAATCCGAGTCAGCCGAGCAAGGCGAACAATCGAATCATTTGCTTACCTCATCACCGTTTACCATGTCCATATATGGAATACTCGGCACGGCTGTTCGGCACAGATCCCGTCGGCTGCGATCTACCCAGAGTCCGTAGTCTGTCAGGCTTGAGCCAAGTCTCACACGGATCCCCTTGAGGCCCGTCACCCGCAGCCGCATCCACAGCAGTCTCCACCGACTCATCCCACGTACGTGTGGGGAAAAGAGCGAGTAATATTCTAGTACTGTAATATGACTCCCCCTGACTGATCATCCCCACTGCCGTGACTGACTAAGCCACGGCACCACCGCAATCGGTCTTTGCTGACTGTCCGTCTCGTTATTCGGCAAACAAAACCAACAACAGCTCAGACAAGACAATTCGCCAATCTATCCAAAACATCATCCGATAACTCTGTCCCAGTTTCAATCATCGATGGGTATCTCATCAAAAATCATGACCAATGTCGTTTACGCTACTGTCCCCCCCGATGCGTTTCCACCCGTCCTGCTCGCCCGATTCTTGCTCCCCTTTGGCCGTCCCCTTGGTCGTTTCGTCGCGCCCGATGGTGCTTCTTGACTCACGTCACTAGCACTCCGTTTCTCACCGTTTACCCGGCGATCGCGCAGATACCTATAGCGATATGTTGCCGAGATAGTATAATGTGAGCACATGTTCCATTAAAGAAGGTAAGAATAATTGGGTTGGAAGGTGTTCTGCTTCCGCCAGCAAGTCGTCCATCTCTGTCAGATGAACCGGTCTCTATGCCGGAAGTGCGGTCCAAAGAAACACCGTCGCCACTAGCGTGGAAATCGTTTACTCACTGAGATGTCTTCTCGTCCAAAGTAGCTTGTAACGGCGGTAGAGGGGGCTGCCCGAGCTCTTGACGCAACCGGTCCACTTCCGTCTTGGCTGCCGCATATTCTCCATCTTGTAAGGCAGCAATCTGCTGGCGAAGCTCCCCACATCTTCAGTCCGGCTTTCAGTATCCGACCATAACCGAGTAGGGAATACAGGCATACTCTCGCGAAATAGATGCTTCAAGCAGGTCAGCCTAGATAATCGTAAGACTTTGTTCGTCCCATGTATTCTGAGCATCCACCTTGTCGCGGTCTGAATTTATCTGATGGTCGATAGAGATATATCCAATTAATAGGGACACTCCTTGCAAACAAAGGAGCTCGAACCTCTGCGAGAGCATTGAGTAATCGCGTTCGTTCGCTGTCAAGTCTGCATCACAAAAAGATGGATCAGAACATCGCGTGAATGGAATGCATATGGGTGATGAAACGGGAGAAGGGTGTCATGATGCAGCACGGGTTGTGATGCTTCGCGATGGATGTGATGCGATAATCCGATCATTCGTATCAGACCTACTTATTTTTTTGTTCTCTGAGATCCTGGATGGCCTTGTCCTTTTGTTCCAGACTGGTATGTGCAGATACGATGTGCGCCGTATGGAGTTGCAGGGTCAGGGAATGCTTCCTAAGAAGTAAGTGCAATCAGCCTAGTCATGATGGGATGACTTTTCAATTGAGGAGAAGGACCATGGGCGAGACATCTCTGTGAACCTACTTAAGCTCGGCAGTTCTCGCGAGTTGGACGAGCTCGTGTGCCCAGTCACCAGTCGCGACGAGCGGGGGGGGCTTTTGATGTGCAGCCGTCGTCGTCGTCGTGGCATGCGGGGCAACTGTGCTTGGGCCCGCAGAGAGGGACCCCATCAACGGGTTGTGTCCATAGTCAGGGGGTGCAGTCGCAGAAAACTGCTGATACATTGATCCAGTGAAGAAGATTGGAAAATAGGCAGACGGAGAACAAGATTCCAGGGGTCTCTGTGCCAAAACGACCGTGGTTGGTTGTGGCTAGAACAGGACTCCGTGCACTGCAAGACGTGTTTGTCCATGTTAGGATCCAAGGGTGTCCGATATCCGCCTTCCGTGTGGGGCATTGGCAACTTCTTCATCCCATCCAGTACTGATTTCTAGAATATCATTCCCATTCTGACAGAAAACGTGCACGAGCCACAGATAACAATATTCACAGCCCCACACCGTGAACCTTTCAAGTTCTTATTGTGCCACCCGCCCTCGTTTAGGAAACTCTCCGGCAGACGGCAAAGGTCAACCGAGCACTCATCTTCCTCGACACCATCAAGCAACAAAAAAAATGAGCGTCCTTAGACCGTTCACGGCGACCGACATGTTCAAATTTAATAACACGTAAGTTCGGATCTCATGTCTTTTCGAACACGGCTAAGCCCACACCCAGCAACTTGGACGTCTGGACAGAGACCGTATGTGGCATTTCGCGTATTCTATCCACAGCACTGACAGGTCGGTTGTAGTATGGCGTCAGCTTTTACTTATCCTATCTCTCACGATGGCCTGATTTGTGTTACACTCAAGAGTCTCCCAGCGGACGTATGATGGGCTACAGTACGAGCTTCATCCCCGAATACCTCATCGATCCCACAAACACCGTTTTCGTACAGTAATCGGCAAGGCAGAGGGCCCGTCATCTGAATGGCATGGCCATATCACCGCACTGACCGTTGCCCCCGAGTATCGTCGCCTCTCCCTCGCACGCAGCATGGTCGATCGTCTGGAACTCGTTTCTGACGAACATTACAAGGGATTCTTCGTCGATCTTTACGTCCGCTGTAACAACACGCTCGCAATAAGTATGTACGAGGGACTCGGGTATAGCGTGTATCGTCGAGTGAAAGAGTATTATGGCACGCTTGGTATTGGGAAAGGTGGAAAAGATGAGGAGGATGCCTTCGGTGAGTCCAGGTCCGTGGCTCCAGTCTGCGGCAGTTACTCAACCTCCACAGACATGCGTAAGCCCCTTTCGAGAGATCCTTCGAGACGTTCGGTGCGAGGCAATGGTCGCGAGGTGATTGTTAATGCAAGCTCCGTATCGTAACATCTGGTTTTCGATGTGTACGCGCTCCTGAATCAATTGACGCTCTTATCACACGTTGCTTCAATCGACCAGAATGCATTCCGATACCTATATACTCAACGGGGGTGGATCATCAGGACCAAGAACAGCAAGCTCCTCGTCGTAAAATTTCACCAGAGCAACTTCGTCGGAACAAAATTCCTGAAGCTTGGACCGGATTTCATCGGCAGCAACCGCAGGTTTATCCCTGCTCTTCATCGCCGCTCCCATGCGGCCAGCACCCATGAGGCGGTTCGTCAAGAAGAGGAATCCCTGTGAGCCCCCCAACACCTGCACGAACGCAACTCCTGATCGGTGAACGAACTGGGAGTATTCAAACGGAGCTCGACGATAGGAGTAAACCGCGTCCACGTCCTTGGGGTACATATGCATCGCTTCGACATCGATGATGAATCCAAATCGCCTCAAAAGTGCATATTCGAAATAGTGCGTTGATTGCGAGTATTCTGGGATTCTCTTTTCCAGGTCAGGGACAACCGGAGGGGGAACGGCCAGGCGTAACGGGAAACATGATTGGAACGCGTTACGATCCCGGACGTCGCTGATTTCGGTCACATACGCTTCCACGAGCTTGAGTCCATATCTCTCAATCGCCCTGCTCCATTGTCGAAGGGTGTCCTCGATGCACCGAGCGGTGGACCCAATCCATTGAAGCTCGAAATGGAAGACTGTCCCCGGGTTCTGTACGACGTCATGGTGCAAGATAACAGACTCCGCCTGATCACTTTTCTGTGGAACGAGATCCGTGTCAGCGACCGAGTAGGAAAGTTCAAAGGGGTCAAGACCCACTTTTCCGGGGTCGACATCAATAATCATGCTCTGCGTAAGGATCATACGTTTCCTCGTCCGCTTCGGGCTGACCCCACTTGGCTTACCCTGGCTAGATGGGTAGTAATTCCGTCCAATCAGGCTGTCCTCGTACTGTGTGTGGCGACTGGCTTTGAACCACCCTCTGGAAGGCGTGCTCACTGTCACGTACTCCCCATTGAGCTGATAAAAGTAATGGCTAAAACGCATTGGTTGCCAAACTCGAACCACAAGGTGATACTACTCACCCGTCCAAGAACCCGTGGCGACCCGTGCAATGGATAAAGAGACCTTGATCGAGCAGTTTCGCCCCCCACTCCATCCCCTGTTCTCTCGAGGAGACGTCCCTGAATTCCCGGACAAGCCAGGAGACGAAATCGAGTCCCGTGAACGAATCTGGGTATTTCTTTCGATGCCATCGATGGAGTTTGATGGGTACACCGTCGTCATCGCGCATTGCCTTTGCAATGGCGGAGAGAGACATGTCCGCAATTTCCCGCTCGCTCTTCATCTTCTTCTTGAGTGGACCAATAGCATGTATCTCATCAAGTTGCGACACGAGCGATTCGTCCAGAATAGAATAGGCAGGACCTAACGTGGTGGGTAGGAACCTGACGGGGGGTAGCTGTTGTCCGCGTTCATCTGGCGGCTGCCAGCGCGCCTTGGTGAATATCTCTGCGAGTTTGTCAATACCCATCAGCCGAATCTCTTCTTCGTTCAATTTCTCCCCACTGGGGCCACTCGTTATCTCGGGTGCATCAGCTGATGGAATAATGACGAATCTGGTGCGCCAATAGCGCAAGGACTCGTTGAATTGGTGTTCATAGCCTGCAACCAGCATGTCCAGCCTGTCGAAACTCGAGGTGAGCATATCTTTTTCGGTTCGTATGGCTTGCTCACCTATTCCACCCATAGTTCTCTAGTCCATGTGACGCGAACTTGGTCTTTAGTTCTGTGTACCCGACACCCAGCTTTGGCCAAATCAAGCACTCGTAGTCAAAGGGCTGCGTTGGAGGCATCCTCCGGACATATCGACGGACCTGGATCGCTTCTCCAGTATAGGATATCAGGTGTATTTCGTTGCTCATACTCAGATATACGGGCTCCTTGGTGGAGTTCAAGACTTCAGCTGCGCCACTTGGTTTGGGCGCGGTGTCTTCCTCGCCCATGAACGACTTGGAACGCTGCAAAGTCGACTTTTCGTCCGAGGAGTCCTGGGAACGAAGCACGAATTGGAAACCTTGGGTAAGTCGTACGGCGACCATGCCTCGCATGACAACCAGTGCCCAAGCACGACGGACTTCATCGACCGTGCCCTGCACATTCGGCGGCTTGACCAAGAACGAACGCATTTCGGTGGGATCCACGACGAAGTCGTACGAGAAAACATCATATGAAGACTCCAATTCTGCGTTATTCGGGAAGTGCTCCACGGTAAGCGGGAGGCAAGAAGGTGTGACCATCGATTTCCACTTGACCTCGTGTTTGTATATCGGGGTGGGGAAGATATGTTCCCAGCGGCGAGCGAGCGAAGATTGTGTGTACGATACCGCAAACTGGGGACGTGAAGGATTCGTCCGGGAACTCGACTGTGGTGACGA
This sequence comes from Baorangia bicolor, assembly GCA_038093395.1. NCBI lineage: Eukaryota > Fungi > Basidiomycota > Agaricomycetes > Boletales > Boletaceae > Baorangia > Baorangia bicolor. The sequence continues at coordinate 10,640 of JBBPSC010000189.1, forward strand.
GGATGTCAGTGGTATGTTCAGCGATGTGAGAGTGGTGCTACGACGTTTCCCGAATGTCGGTTCATCACGCGGTGGTGTACTCAGAGGTGAGTATCGTGACATAGAGCCACGATGAGGAATTGCAATTGATGGTTCCTCTTCGTACGTGCGACTCAGTGTCGTCCTACCCGAGGCAGTCTGGATGATAGCCATGGGTTGGGGTGAACGTGAGACGGATGCAGATGGTGTCACTGGTCTATTAGGTGTGATAGGAACGCGAATGGATGGGGTGGGTGTTGTTGGGGTGATGTTATATACCGGAGTGTTCGGCGATGACTGTGGCTCAGCTGCCAAGTTGCTACGGAAGGGATTGTAGAGCCAAGAAGGGGCGAGCTTCGCGAGGCGTGAGGTCGTAGAGGGTGGAGTGACATTGTCGGGTGTCGGAACAGTTGAAACCGTCGTAGAGACGGAGCGACCAGACCTCACGGAGGACTGGGATGGGGAAGTACTCAGTCCAGTGACCGAAGGTACCGGACCGTCCTCGTTACCTTCGGGTGGAAGTTCCATGATGATTCGACGCGGGCTCTCTTCGATTGGCGTGATACGTGTAGAAGCAATGGAGGTGCGGTGCGAAGTTATGCCACGCCTTTCGGTGACCATAGATGAGCGATAAGACGAAGGTACCACCGTGCTGCTTGTGCTTGATGCGAATGAAGTCCGAGCGCTACCCGTGGGCTTAATTTCCTTCTTGGATGCAAAGAGGTCCAAGTCTGCTTGCTCCGCCTCAGCCGCCGATGGAGCCCTGTCCTCGTTGAACGAATCTCGAGGGGTTACTAACAAGTCTCGGAGTTCGGGCAAGAAAGGAACCTCGATAGTCGAAAGGACGTCATGCTCCAATAGACCGAGCATTTGTATTTCGTGCATTTTAGCCCTTGCGATGAACCTAACATGATCCAGACGTCAGCTTAGCTTTCAAGGAAAAGATCGGTCGCCTCGAAACTGACCTATCCTTCCGAAAGGGCAGGTCCATTTGCTTGTCCCAGAATGTCACACCAATCCAGAATGGCTCCCACCAAAAGGTCACTTTCTCCCGTGCAATCACATCATTGGGTATCTCATCACCACCCCATAGTGGATCCAGGTCACGAACGCTGTTTTTCGCGTCTCTGTCAAACTTGGGCTCGTACCCTTGAAAGCTGAAGATAGGACTCTGATGTAACGGAGCTTTTGCAAGAGAGACAAGGTCAAGCCCGAACCCTTGATCCAGCATTCTGGTCGTCGTCAAGCGTAAGAGCTGTTTGGATACACGAAAATATCCAGTTCCTGGTGTTATGATGATTGTCGAGATTCCTGTTGACGACAAAGAACGGTCGATGTAATGTGTCTCATTAGGATTGAGACCCAGGTTAAGTGCTTCGAGAATGGGGCCATCATGAGCATATGATATTTGTCCAACCAGACGCGCTTGGTCAGGTTTGGTGGACTCCATAGAAGCTTGGTGATAGTGGTGCGCTAGGAGAATGTCCCGTTGAAAGGCCCAGAAGGAGTCCTTGAGGAGAAATAGGGTTGGTTTCCAGTCGTTGATGACTTCCAAGTCTGTGATGATCTTGAAAAAATCCTTGTACCACCTTCCATCCTCGTCGCGACGCAGGGGTCCCGCAGCATACTCCAGTTCCGTCGCTTCATAATGCACTCTGGAGATCAACACGATTGTGACGGTGTGATCTGTACCCGCTTCTCGCCATTTTGAAAAAAGCGTCGGGAGAAAAGAATGAACAATCTTTTCATAGAAACGCTCCCCATCCCCGGCAAATTGCCAGAGCTCACGACAAACTTGGATGAATATCGAGACCTTGGCTGACAAGGACCTATAAATTGTTTTGGTCCTTGGCGTCACATAGCCTGAGGACACCTGGCGCGGGAAACGTCAGGGGAACAAAGGGACGGTTGCGAAAGCGCTATTGACCCCACCTGTTGGCCCCTGGCATAGACGCTCTGAACTTTTGCGGCAATCATACCGATGAAAGAAATATCTTGGTCGACGAAGACACATTGACCGACCAGATGTTTACCGAGCCTCCACATCTCGTTGCGACCCAGGTACTGATCAGCAAATGAGAACTCGACATAGTCAGCCGAATGGCTATCTTTGTCTACCTGGACACCAACGTGAGTACATGATACAAATGCAGTGTGATCTTGTGTACTTTGGTCACCATGACTTCGGTGTTGTTTTTCACGGCAAATGCATCGGCAACATTTCTGGGTAAAGATATCTGAAACAATCAGAGATGAGTCGGGACAGACACGGTGAATTGAGAGGGATGTACCTGAAGGGTTGGTTTGGGGCAGCCTTCATCTTTGGGCACGGTAAAAAGATAACCGGAGGTGTCTTCGGACTGGGTTACGCGCAGCAAGTCTCCCTCTGCAACTCCCGGCCACCATGATTGATTGAGAATGACCTTTGGTGACTCCTTTGGATCATGGACCCAAGTGTTGAGAACCTTGGAGTCGCCTAGCTTCAACGGAACACTGGGCGTACTAGGCGGCATCCTAGCGAGAGACTGGGCGGTGTTGGAACGTTTTCGACCATACTGAAGGACGGGCTGGGACTGGGGATCGGGACGAACCGTGCTCATCACGATGATGTCGCATTGCGCGGAAGCAATTCAGCGTTATGATGATTCGATTTGTCACATGGGCTATACAAACTTTTTTTTTTCCAGTCCACCACTTTCTTGGTGTTCTGCTCTGCGACGCTGGGCGGTGCCAAGTTTCTCGAGTTCGTTGCTTTGCTTCACTTTCATTCAACATCACACTCTTTTTTACATTTTGGCGCTCGCTCTGACACCGAGTATCTGCCAATGTCACCCAACCGATCCCTCATTGACGTCCATGAGATCCACGAGGTCGCCACCCTCGTTGCCACGTCATCACTCGACTCTGGCTCTTCCGAATCCACTGGCACTGGCTCGCCTACGTTGCTCATTCCTGAATCATCGCCACACGATGTCCGCTCATCCCTCAGTTCCTCTCATAGCACTCCTACCGTGAAGTTTGCGCCGCTTCCGCAAATTGATGCTAATAGGAAGCGGTCGTTGGCACCTGTCGGTGTATCTGCGCGTTCGCGCCGCAAACGAGTTATTCAGCAGGAAGGTGGATCGTTTTTATGGTCCACAGACCCTGACGTCCCAGAGGAGAACATGGAGGATCCAATCATCGTGTTTGCAAAGTTTGTAAAGAAGACGGGCAAAACGCTATGGCGGAGAGTGAGGAAGGGTAGCAAAGCTGTTCCACAGGAGAATGTGTCATGTTCTGCCGAGCCTATTCTGGACATCACATCCACTGTCCACCCAGGTGATGTGGCACTAGGGGAGAAGGGTCAATGCGTGTTAGAGGTTGTGGGTGGGGAGGACAAGCGAGGGCGTCGAGCCTCTTGGTCGCCATCGCCCGAGCGCAGGACGCTCAGCCGGGACAAGGCGAAGCGACAAAGTACAAGTGACCTCCCCTCCTGTTCAATGGTTTCGTAGTTGCTCTCCGTTCGTATATCTTGTTGGATAGTTTAATTTGGTACTACATGTGGATATGTAGGCAGGCTGTACCTTCACTCGGTTCGTTTATGCTTTGAGCCGATAGGACACCGGTGTCGAATAAAAACTTGACTGCGGTGCCGGTGGTACGGTCGGCAAGCTTTGACTGTTTCACTTGTTCTTTCAGTTCTTTCTTTTTCTTTCTTTCTTTCTTTTTTTCCTTCTTCATTTCATCAAGTTCCGTTCAATTCGTGTCTCGTCGCAGTGTGATCCGCTTTGTCCAGATATCCCTCCCCGCTGGTTGCCTGCTTGCTTTCAGGCTAGCTTCGCATGTCCTGTACCCCAACTCCTACAGCGACCCAGTATGCCACGGTCGCAACCTTTACCCCGTCAACCTCGTACTCTCAGAGTGCAGCAGACGCCCAGGCTCAAGTGACCACCGTCGTGCAGCAGTCGTGTGTGGCTTCAGGCACAATCAGTGGCTCATCGGTAGGGTGTATATCAAGTTCACAAGTCACGGAGGTGAATACGGTAGGAGGTGAGTGCCCTTGCCTCAACCAAATTTTCTCCTATTCTTTGCATCTGTGTCCTTGGCGTCCCGAGACCGTGACACACTTCGGTCGCTCTAGTGCGACTAGAATAGACAAGCACTGATCAGATTTGCTAGGTGGTGGCCAAGTTGCACAAGTACCGATTGTCGTGACCGTCCCAGTCACAGAAACACAGCCCACTCAGACCTTGTTTGCTCCATGCACTAGTGGAGGAGGGAGCTCATCTGCGTCGCAAACATCTGCGCAGTCTGCCATAAATGCCCCACTAACTACGTCCGTCCTCGTTCAAAGTACTCCGCCGCCCTCTGCAGTGGTTGAGGCATCCTCGACCACGCTTGCGGATGGCTCGGTCGTGCAGACTGTCGTCACAGTAATTTCAACGCTACCCCCCACTGGCGTTTACGTACCTACCTCCCTTGCCAACCCTACCCTGCAAAGTGACGCCTCACAAGGATCAGGAACGGATGTTGCGCCCATAGTCGGAGGTGTTCTCGGCGGATTCCTTGGACTGATAGCAATTGTGGGATCCCTCTGGTGGTTATGGTAAAATCTCGGTGCTTTGTGTTTTGAACATTTACTGATGATATCTCATAGTCGGAGGCGTCGATCATGGGATGACATCTTTGAAAAGGAGGATCTCCAGAATGACGACGTATGGGCGCCAACCGTACCTGTACGCCGTAACCGCGACAGTCGCAGACTCGATTCGAATGCTGAGCCACAGCCTTACCAATACGGGCTTGTTGGGCACGTTACCCCTCCTGCCGCAGCCGGCGAGCCACTGAGGGCGTCGCATCATGGCTCGGTCAGCGAGCAGTCAGGTATACACAGCCGCCAAACGTCGTTTTCGGCAACGCCATTGCTACAAGCTACTCACACGGGATCTTCAAGGCCGTCCACAGCTGGATCTATTTTGACCCTTCAGACCCATCCTGGACCGAGGGTGCAGAGTCCGGTTCGCAGTACTGAGAGGGAGCCCCGTTCATTGTCCATGGTTTCACATTCGAACAGCACGAGGCCACTGCTAGACGGCCGATCGACTCCGGCACTGCTCGGTACTTGGACACCAAATACGGACGACCTAGCGGTTCTTGAACCACTGAATCACTCTGGGAGCCCTGTCTCTTCCGCCGAACAACGTGTCTTGCAGATCGTCAACGATGCTCTTCCTTCGCCCAGCGATACTGTAGTGCCAGGCGCGCGTCGGACATCTTCTGGACTGGTCATCGTGCACACGGACGGAGGGCGGATTCCTGAAAGTTCCTTAACAGGGCCGCACACAGCTCCGCCTGCTTATTCACGCTAAGCCTTGCGCGATGCGTCATCATGGATTGAAGTGGGCGCTGTCTCACGTCACGACTAACTACGAACGTAAATAGCATTACAAGGACGTCTTTTATGTGGACTAAATTCTCGCATCTCTGCTGTGCATGCCCCTTCATTTGTAGTCTATGGACAGTACATGCAATACTCATTGATGGTAATTTGGTTGATCTTTGGTAGATACATCGATGGCTCTATTATGATATGTTGGGCCCTTTTGTGCTGAACACGGCAACGAGGACAATGGAAGGTGTTGCTTACGTAATGCGCGAAGGGGACTACAAGCGGTTTCTGAAGAGAACAATAGAACACGATGGTCATGCAGGACTATATAAGTTTTGGCCTCGAGACCATGCCATGTATCTTCCTTTCTTCTCCTTTCATCCGGTGCTGGGTCACCCTTTCCTTCCTTCCTCACAGTCCTTGTCCTCATAGCATATCCTCATGGCACCCATACGCACCTGTACGTCTCCCCCTCTACCCACTCCATCGTTTACTCATCCCTCACCCAGACATTTTCTTTGGTCTCAATGCCGTCCGCGTGCTTAGCGTCGTATCCCTTTTGCTTGTCTTCGCGAGCAGTATTCTTGTCATGGTCACGGACATCGAGGCTGTGAACGCCTATGACTCGGCCAAGCAGAGTAGCAATACCACCAGTCAAGCTTTCATCGACTGTGAATACATAGGGTAGGTGCCTAGCTAACGCTCTTTGTCACACCCTCACATCCCCCACAGAGACAGTACCGTCCCAAATCAGATTGGTGGTGTTTTCTGGGCAGTCATAAATCGCCTCTTCATCATCTTCCAAGTCATCATCCTCATTTTGTCCGAAATTGGCTGGCCTGCCGCATTCTTTGATCGCTTCTTCCCCGTGTTGGGGACTCAATTTGGCCTCGGTGCATTGGGCATATTCCAGGGACTGTCCGTCTAACATTATCATTTCTGGTGTGGCTACATGCTCATTTTCATATAGAATCGGCGCATCTGTCCTTTCTCAACACGTTGACGATTTCACCCTCGTGGCTGCCTTCTTCCTCTTTGTCATCGGTTGTCTCAACATGCTTCTTGGTCTTATCTTCCGCGAGTCGGCGAAGCAAAGACGCTCCATCAAGGCATGGCGCGCTGGTCCCCAGGACACCCTCCCCACTCACTTGTCCCCTGCCGCAAACCTAAACCGATCCGCTACTGGAACTTCAGGACAATCTTATACTTCTTCGACGGTGTACGAAGAGAAGGGTCGTGATCCTTCCGAGTTCGGTGCCGCAAGGAGTGCGAGCCGTGCTGGATACGGCTTTGGACGTCAAGGCGAGAAGGCAGCAGGAATGAAAGGTTTGTCATGTCCACCATTGTCATCTCATGACAATAACCAGTCTTTCAGGCTTCCTCATCTCCAAGCCCCTCGAAACGCTGCCACGTTATGCTGCACGCCCAACTAGCGCACCCTCTGTCGCCTCTCGCTCACAATCACCAGCACTCGATCTCGAGCCACACTTTCAATCTAGCACCACTGCCCTATGATGCCACGTCCAAATCATTGATTGATTACGGATTGCCACGATCAATGGATGACCCTACTCAGGCTCTGTAGACTTGCATACGTACGAGCACACCGAAAGGACTTTCAAGCTTTCGGACATTCCGACCTAACACAACTAATATTCTGTGTTACTGTAATGTTTGTATTTCTCAGCTGGCATGATATGATATGTAGCTTTAGCGCAAAAACAATATAATACGATCATTCACCTTGCATTACATGCGTGATTCAACCAGTGTCACCACTAACGATCAGTCGAATGACGGTCAAACGAATGTTATTCAGAATCGTCGGACATATCCATGTCGACCACTAATCTATCATCGGTAACATCAGCAGTCTCCTCAGATATAAAGGATGACGTTGATTCTCTGCTAGGCACCGAGTATTTCTGTGGGGTGAATGTATGCAAAGAGGAACTCGGTGTGACGGGAAGCGGCGGGGGCGTAGTCGATGGTGGAGGGGGGACACAATCCTCGACAGCGCCTTCCACAGCCAAACAGCTCGAGGCACCAAATGCACCAGGCATTCTCCACGGCGGCACTGATAGGGTGTTACTTGTACCCAAGCCACCAGAGAGTATGCGTTCCCAGAGTGCCCTTCTTTCCGGAGTGAATGTAACACTCACCCGGGAAGGGGACGAAGTCATCCTGTCCAGCAGTGTGCCGTTGTAAATAGAGAGAGCTATAGAAGAGAAATATGTATCCGGGTAGGTCGCCCATCGAGTCGGTTCTACGTCGGCAGACGTAGTCAACGAACTCGCTGCCGATGAAAACATCGAGGGGCCTCGCAGACTGAACAGTCTTAGGTCAATTTCTTCGTCTTCGTCCGCACCTTCGAAGATCGTGAATGAATCCCATTCTGTAGCGACGACCTGCCCTTCAAGTTCCGCCTCGTCTCCTAGAATGCGGGAACAAACCAACTGCCTCGGGTCTCGGCAGCCAACCCATCCGGGAGGGTAGCCCCAGTATACCATGTTACGCAGCCACTCGACCGTATTCCCCGGGTCCCCTTCTTGTAATCCAAGTGCGTCTCGTAGAGGACCGCGAATCACACCCGGCTCATAAGACCTAAGCCATTCAAGCCGTTGTTGTTTCCGTCCTTCGGCTACGTAGAAGCGGGTGGTTTCCTGTCTGATGAAGTCGGGATGGAGAAAGTTGAAGAGCTGGCGTGATAATGATACCAACTGTCGATCGATAGGTTCTGGGCACAACGCAACAGCGTGGTTGGGAAAACCACAGTTAAAACACAGTCTGAGGTCTTGCCCTGCAGACGGAAGTAATCCATCCCTTTCTTCTCCGAGCGTAATACCGGGAATTCGGTAGTACAGGCAAGAATGCCAGTGCCCAAGAAATAGAGAAGAGGGATATATAGAAGATGTAGTGTCGACAATGAAACAGTCGTCGGGACCATCGACTATTCCGTCGACTGCTCGGACTCCAGTTTCGCCTCCCGTTGCTTCAACGCCTCGAGCACTGTGGAGGCATCCCAGCGACCCTTCGCTATCTCCTTCCCGTCGAGATGCAGAGCGGGTATCCAGTAAACGTATTTCTTCTTCCACCTTTCCTGGCTTTTTTCCTGGATGTTGATGACTTCCAGGTCGAACTGTCGCTGGGCGCTTTCGATGAGTTTTGAACGCTGAATAAATACGAGCAGCTTGCGCACCTCTTTCTTCACTTTGGCTAGTTCGGCCTTGGCGATCTGGACATTTGCGCTCGTCACTAGACATTTATAAATGCTGCACAATACCCACCTCACACAGAGAGCACTGAGGACCTGAGAAGAGGGTCAAGCGGGCGATTCTGGCTGCCATGACTCAGTGGCTGGCAGACTTGGTAGTGACGGCGGTGGCTGTGACCTGCAAACAAGGACCTACCAGTGCCGGTTTGATTCCTTGTGCGGCCCCGGTCGATGCTCTGCTACTCGTCCGCGCCAGTTTACGCTCAATGAACTGCTGGAATGTCCATTCAAGAACCAGCCTGGCTGAAGAGAAGTAAGGTCCTTCTCTCTGTCCACATTCCTCGTCCTGACCCGTCCCAGCACGGCCATGTCCGTTTTACTCTCAAGGACGATGTCTCTTTGCAGACTCTTGCAATTTTCTTCACGACGTTAAAGTGAGGAGTGCTGTCGACCAGCCGCTACCCAGCACCATTCAGGTCAAACAGCCATCTCTCCCTCCCAAACCCGTCTTCGATCCCCCTTCCGTCGTCGTCAACTCCGCCAGCCCCCGTTCGATCAACCTAGCAAGTCCGGAGAGTCTAGCAAGCTCTATCCAAGACTCGTCGCGCTACTCAGGACTCTTGTCCGTGCTTTCCGATGTCATTGGTCCTCCCTCCAATCTTCCCACCGCCGCCGAGGATGCCGTCCCGGGGTCCCGTCCAATGTCTGCCATCCCATCCAGTACAGCGCACTGTCGCGCTAGCTTACCTTCGAAATCGGATTCAGTCGTTGCAGGCTTTGGGTCGACCAGCACCGTTGCTGATATGGGAACAGAGCAAGGTACTTCTAGTCGTGCAGAGCCGTCTTCGATTCTTCAACCCGACTCCGAAGCTACTTTGGTGGATCCATTTGGGTATCAGATGGAATCTTTCTTCCCTGAAGTGTATGATGAACTTGTCGCCGAGTTCCTGCCTGTTCCTGACGACGAGGAATCCCCCGACGGGGATACTACATCCTATTTCGTGGAGGATACGGAAACGGATGTAATAGGGTCAGAAGTCAAAGAAGAAGGTGACGACGACGAAGATATGGACGACCACGGGGAGGAGGATCCTACCGTGGTGATGTCAAACAGGCAATCTACACTCTCGTCGTTCACTGGCGCATCGTTATTGGCCTCTCCCCGGAATAGTGTGTTCGGGGAGTCTTCTGCAGTTATCCCCATCGAGGATGGTGCGATGGACCTCTTATCCCCAGTTCAACTGTCGGCCAAGCTCCAACCGTTTCCTATTCCTTCGTCGGGTTCCAAGGTCAAAAGAGGGGATTCAATAGATTCAGGATATGCCGATGGGGACAATTGGGTCAGCCCCCTTCCATTCCCGCGTTCCCCGCCAAGAAGCTTTCGTTCTCCAGTGACATTCCTGTCTCATTCACGGCGAGCATCACACTCTTCTCCCGCACTCAAGGACAGGAGGGTATCGTACGCTGTCGGGGCTCTACGCCCAGCCCCTCATAATCCCATTGAGGTCATCAATGAAGTTGAGTCTGACGAGAGTTTGGAAGACAATGAGGATACTGCATATATCATTTTGGGTGCCTATGACACGTCACCTTCCGAAGAACAAGGGGAAAAGAAGGCTTGTGATCCTTTGCAAGTGAATCTCGCTGCTGTCGCAGAAGAGAAGGCCGAGGAAGACGATGAGCTACCGGAGGTCCCCGCAGTTATGCGTAGCCCGCGGCGGTACTCCCCTGAACATCTTCATCCAACAAGGGAATACGATCTGGATTCATGCAACCAGCCTTCCTTCGTTTCCGATGACAACCTGTCCTTCAAGACCGCGCTTTCAACGCAACCTTCCTATGAGGACATGAGTGATATTTCTAAGATATCACCTGTCAAGCAGGACTCCCTCCTTTCATCCATTTCGGGCTGTTCAACTCCTAACACGTCGGTACTCTCGGATTACGGTGATGCAAACGAACTCTTGGAACACTCCATTGTTGGCTTACAGGTGTGCAAGGCTTCTTACCTCGTTGCCACGACAAGTATGGCAAGTCAGATTGACAGCACCGGGGTCTCTGAGGCAAGTGCCCCAGAGGAGTGTTCGCTCCCGGAGGAAGTTGCCATCGACTCGAACATACTGTTTACCTCTGCTGGCGCCGATGATCTTCAGGGACTTGCTGCGGAAGAGGTCATTGCCCCGCGGGGGCCCCTGTCTGATGTTTTTCATTTCGATAGACGCTGTCCAACACCGAATCCATCAGCGGGCAGCTCCCACGGTCTGTCTTCGGCCAAGGACGTTCTCGGTTGCGCCCCTCTTAGCGCCGATGATGTATTCGCTCCAGAAAAGGTTGTTATCCCGCGAGAACGTTTGTCTGGTGTTTTTCATTTCGATAAGCACCCTCCGAAATCGAGCCTGTCAGCACAAATCTCTTATAGTCCTCCATCTGTCAAGGATGCTTTCAACTCAGCTCCTCCAAGTGTCGATGATCTTCGCCAATTTGGCCCGGAAAATGCTGTTGCTCCACGAGAACGTTTGCCCGGTATTTTGCATTACGATCGGCGTTCTCCGAAATCGAGCTCGTCAACGGAGAGTTCTCACAGTCCATCCTCGGTCAAAGACGTTCTCGGCTATGCTCCTGCAGGTACCAGTGATGTTCAGGAATTTGCCCCAGAGAATGTTGCTGCCCCGCAGAAACGCTTGTCCGCTGTTTTGCACTTCGATAGACGATCTCCGAAATCGAGCTCGTCAGCGGAGAGTTCTCGCAGTCCGTCTTCAGTCAAGGACGTTCTTGGCTATGCTCCCCTAGGTGGGGATGGAGAACATAACAGGCTTTCAGCGAATGTCGCCGCACGGGAACACTTGTCTGGTGTTTTTCATTTCGATAAACCTCCTCCTCAATCGGGGTCATCAACGGAAAGTCCTCACAGTTCACCTTCGGTCAAGGACGTTCTCGGGTACGCACCTCCAGACGCCGATGGCGACGATTCCTGGTCTCTAGAGTCATCGCCCACCATTTTACATGATTACCTCACAGAATGCGCCGCAGCTGAGGCAGGTCAAAGTCTGGTTGTGGAGAACAGTCTGGGGTTCGACGAAGTCACTGAATCTTTCGATCCAGAGTGTGACGGTTTCACCCAACGGTTGTCGTTTCCTCTTCCTCCTCTCTTTCTGTCAGCTGAGTTTGTCGGACATTCCACCCTCAGTGGTGAAGGAGATACGTCTGTCCTGTCCGAAGCAGCTGTCGCGAATCCCGAAAAGGACGTTGCGAACGCATGCGCAGTATCGCAGCATGAAGAAGTGCAACGGATACGCTCGGGTTCCGACCTGACGGAGAAAGCGAGGTCAAGCCAGCTCCCTTCAGTCGAGACTGCTAGTTCAGACGCTGCTTTTACTTTGCGAAGGAGTCGAGCCGCATCCGATCTCACTGTTAAAGGAAACTCGCCTCCTCTGACAATTCCTGGGGACACTCCTTACATATTGAGGTCGCCACCACCGCCACTGGAGCAGCCGGGTCGATCCGATTCCGTGCAGTCGCTTTATGACCAGTATTTTGACGATGGTACTTCCGACGATGGCTCAGAGTTCTCTAGTCTCGCGCACAAGGACATGGCACCTCCAGATGTGTCTAGTCCCATAGAGGAACCCTCGCGAGAGATCCACCACCAGTCTCAGCATCCGACGCCTCACGTCTTCCAAAGGGCATCCCCTGCATGTTCTGACAGCAAGCCTAGTAATTCCGGTACAGATTCTCCACGGTCTGAAACTGACCTGCGTCCTCTTTTGACTGGGCGGAGATCATTTTTGCGCTCTTCCCTTGCCGAACTCGTTCCGAAGGCAAATCATGCTAATGACAAGGAATCTTCCTCTCCCACACACCCATCTACTCGATTGCAGGCTAGGCAGATTGGGAGTACTATGGTCCCATTAGGATTTCGGCGCCACAAACCGCAGGTATGTGATCAATTTTGATTGAACGACCCTCGGATTCACTTGTTACTTAGCCTGCGGCGACACAATCATTGCGAAATACATCACAGTCGTTGCATACTGTGCTCCCCGCGTCCGAGCCCCGAGCGTTGCGCATTCGAACCGATATAGTGGAAGAGGATTCGCCCCCAGGATGTTCTTCTGCGAGTCATGTTTCCTTCACAACACGGTCGCCCTTGCCTGTGAAATCAATGTCTGCTCCTCCCACAGGCGGGTTGAAACAGCTCCGCCTCGTTAGTAACTTCTTGGCAGCTTTACTTCCCCCACTGATCCTTTCGCCCAGTCCTCTATCGTTAATAAGAGGTCTTCCATATTGTCTAACCATTCGTCGAGCATTGCATCTAGCATTTTGTCCTGTGAGTACCCTGTGATTCGTCACTCACCGTCCATTGACAAGTATCATCCACCAGTAGATCATATATTCAACTCATCTACACCGCATTCTCCCAGTGTATCATCTACTACTTCGTTTTCACGTAATTCATTGGTATGTCAGTTGGTTTTCCCGTAGAGTTGATTAGTTAACTGGTGGTAGCTTTCTTCTTCATGTGAACGAATACCCGAGCAAATACACCATACCCTCAAGCACTCCAGTTCCAACTCTCTCATTCTGCAAGCCGCCGATGATATTTACCTTGCGTCGCAGTCTTCTTCGGCTCGTCGCAATTCACGATCCGTTTCTGCACCCATTCAACAGCCAAAGTCTTGGCGTCTATCGCATTATCGAGCAGGTTCTCGAAATTATACGTCAGCTGATGGTACCCGTCGTTTTTCTAGGAGGACTTCGACAT
>JBBPSC010000190.1:0-26441 GCA_038093395.1 Baorangia bicolor
CCAAAGGACTAGCCGTAGCGTCTATCAGCACAAAAGCCTCGCAGTTACTACTAGTACTAGTGACGCTCAAACTTTGACGCCTCTGATACGGCTTACTTGGTAGGACTCGTTGGGACGTACTTGTAGCCTTCGTCCGAGATGATCCGATGCGGGCGCTTCAAGTTAAGTTACAACCAAATGGGTATACGTATCTCTGACTCGTCGTGGGTGCTGGGAAGAGTATTCCCACCACAGTGTTTGTACCTCTTCTTCGTCTCCGAGGTGAGTTCCAACTTCCTTGACCCCGCTTCAAGTTGGCCAAGACATTTATGTTCAGATTGATTAGAGAAACGTTTTCTACAGTTTTAGCTACCCCAGCTAAACAATCCACACAAATTACAGGATATGTTGCAGCAGCTTCTTGCACATGCTGGTTTGCTCAGGAGGAATGCCCCTGATGACTCCGGCGAGCTGGGTGGAGAAGAGTTCAAGCTCCCCAAGATGGCTTCCTTAGTCATCATAATTGCTTACAACATAATGCTGCAGGTACGCAGTATGGTGTACATGGCTCCATGGCATAACGCTTACCCGGCGAAAGATCTCCTTCTTCATCCTTATCTCTTCCTCAAGCAAATATGCGGAATACCTGGGCGGAAATGCAACCTTCTCCGGTATCGTTATTGGTATACCCGTCGTGTTTAGTGGTATGGCACTCATTCCAATGACGAGATACGACAGAGGTAGGCCATATCCGTCTTCATTTCATAGTCGAAATTCAATGTTAACGTTGATCCATGTGTAGGACGATACGCCACGGCACTGCATATAGGATGCTTCGCGGGCATTCTGGGGAACGTCACATATGCAATCGCATATCGTGCCAATTTCCTATACTTGATCTTCATCGGACGATGTTTGAACGGTGTCTCATTTTCGGGGTTCATGTACTGCAAACGATACTGCACGGATCCTTTGATCGTCGGAATTCGCCGTCGGACGACGCTTTGCAGCTGGTTAGTGATTGGGCAAAATCTGGGAATGACCCTCGGTCCATTCCTTGGCGGTTTATTGTACAAGATCGGATTCCAAAATGCTATCTTCAACGGATACACCAGTCCTGGTTGGGTTATGGCTTGCTGCTACGCGATCTTCTGGTTGATAGTGGCCAAATATTTCGAAGATGTACCCGCGATGGAAATGAACCTGGAGCTTCACGAAATAACAGCTCCCACCCGTTCCGTCGAAGAAGAAGAGAAGCAAATCGGAGACTCTACACTGCTTCCACCTTCTGCTCAGACCACCCGAACCCCATCACCACTAGATGAATCTTTCAACGCCCAATTATCCCATATCACCCGCCCACAATGGGGCGTCATTGTCTGCATGTGTTGGTTCGCCATGCTATGCTTCTTTATCCTCGGGTCATGGGAGGCAAACCTCCCTGTCTTTGGTGCTGCGACTTCTGCCCTCAATTGGTCCCCCTTTGCAGCAGGGAATTTCATAGCGCTAGGTGGAATCACTGCATTCCCATTCGTCCTTGCGAATATGTTGTTCGCACGTCGTATTCAAGATCGACATCTACTCGCTTTCGGGACCAGTCTGGGTCTGTGTGGGCTTTTGGTCTTCATTTCACTTCTCGCCACTAGCAAAGTCGTGTATGGTTCGTTATTTGTGTGTTGGTGGCCCATCGCTCTCGGTTTCAATCTCGCCACGACTGTGACGCTCAGTCTCTTAAGCAAGCAGCTCCCTCCTGAATGGAATAGGGGTGCTTCTATGGCGATTCAATACTCCAATTACGTTGGCCGACTGACTGGTGCTATCTGGGGTGGATCAGGTGTCACCGTTGGAATGGTGAATTTCGTAGGACTAGAGATAGGGCTCGTCGGTATAGGGGGGGCTCTCTTCACGACACTTTGGAGGAATCTCAAGACAAAAACTGGCTAGATGCGTCACAACCTTTTTTTCTGGCACAGATCGAAATTCTTCTCCATACAGATAGCTTTCCAACCCCCTACCCTGTGTTTCTCTGGTTCTTTCGGCGATGTGATATTTTTCCACCAGTCACTCTCTATCGCTCTCGTTCGGGCAGGCAAAGCGGAGTTCGATGAAAGTGAGCCAAGGTTATGGATACAACTACATGCGGATAGCGTGAGTTGCGCAATTCCGAGGACATGCATATTTATATAAGTCTGAACGTTTGGCTGGGGTCCTCGTCCCCACAGTAGGCGAGCAATCCGACCAGTGTGACTATCAAGTTGAAAACTGGTAATGTTTAGTATGAACTGAATGAACGTAGTTGGGGCGAGTGTCCAGATACTGAGTCTGGCGTCTATGCTCCCGTGGGTGAATTCATCAAACTGTGCAAATTTAACCTAACGCTATACGCACGGGATTCTTCATCGAAAGATGTGTCATCTTTCCGTCTGGTCCAAGGAGGTTTCTGCATGGAAAAGGGATGACACAGATCCTTCGAAAAAAGGGTCCTTTTCTGTGATTTCCCCGAAATGACACACCCATGTAGGATGAGAACCGTCAAGTATTGTTGTTTGGCAGATGCAGTACTAGGACTAACCTGGTTATAGTGATCGGCATTTAGTCTTCACCGTACCACCCATTTGATGGGCGCCCAAACGTGTGAAGAGGCTTGAAGAACAGAATCATCGAATACGGAAAGGACATGTCTCGTGACCGAATCGGTCATCGACGTAAGCATCGTTTAATGAACCATGGGAATCTGATGTAAGATCCTAGCAGTCGGAGTCCTATGGCGAGGAAACGGGCCTGGAGACTCGGTGCGACACCCTGACTTGCCTCGTGCTCACGTCGTGGCAGTAATATGAGCGCATCAGCAATGATCAACCTCCCGAGTGGGGCATGACGCAGTAAATGACACTGTCTCTGAAACCGGAGAAGGGGACACTGGCGCCGAGCGTTAATCTGGATAGCGAGAAACAACACAACCTACTTAGGGGAAAAGATCATCATGTTCACACGATGTCAACTGGCATGAACGATTGGTACTCGTTTGAAGAGCACGATATGGGACAGTGAGTCCCCGTGATATGTAAGAGTCCCTCACTCGGCGGCAGGTCCATGAACTGCTTAGCCCCTTCAAGATCCAGCAGGCAGTGCTAGGCTTGATAACGATCATTCACCTCATTGGCATCCACAACCTGTAATCGATTAAAAGAATGAGCGCTGTCGGATTACTAAACGCCATCAAGGGCAGGAATTTATGCCAACCTGCGGAGTGATGCTTGTATTGTTTCATTCAATGTGGCGGAGGCGAGTACCATGTATAGAATTGAGCGCAACACGGAACGACATCACATCCTGTGTGGCGAAAGAGACGAGCAAACTTGCTGTAGCGCCCAAGGTTCAGTACTCCGAAGTCGGCGGAATGGTCATATGTGGTTCAACACTAGAAAGTCATCCAGCTCGAGGGTGGGAATTTCAAGCCCTCGAGGTTTCCTAACTTTCCTTCAGTCCTAACCGACAGCAATGAGAGAGATCATCCATATTCAAGCTGGTTCGCTCTCAAACTATACCGGAACCCACTACTGGAATACGCAGGAGAACTACTTTGTCTACGATGAAGATGACATCTCCATAACTGATTATAACATCTCATTCAAAGAGGGGCGTGATGAACATGTACGTCCGGTGTACTTGCGGCAACCTGTCCTAGTAATGCATCACCTACACCCGATTTACAGAATCAGCCTACTCTGTGTCCGAGGCTCCTTGCTTTTGATCAGAAATGTGCGAGTGCTTTTTGCGAAGAGCATCCATGCGTCAGCTTATGCACCATGGCCTTGTAAAGCAAATTTTGGCACACTTGCAAAGGATTCGCATCAGGGTGAGGCTCCGACTGGGCCGACAACTTGGTGAGCTGATTTGGTCCCGTGGCATGACGGCTTGTTCTTCCTATCGTGATAGGCATGGGGTTGTGGTTCGCCAGGAACAAGAGCGAATACCCCAGAGCGAATATCATTCCCGTCTTGACCTTGAGGATATCAGCGAACAAGCAGAACCAATCGCTACAAAAATCAGATGTTGGTCCGATTTCAGCCGTGTCTTTTTCGATCCCAAGTCGATCCAGGCAGTTCCGGATGCACCAGAACTTGTCGAAGGCGACTGGAATGCTAGCCGCGAGACCTTTTTGCGGTATGACGATGTACGCATACTGCTACATCTCCTTCCCTTGAGCTAAGGGATTGGCCAGAATGCAGAACTAATGGACGGGTCCCTCCGTCTCCTGGTGGAGGATTGCAACAATTTCCAGGTGAAGGGGACTAAGATGTCTGCGAACAGGGGTTGAACGGCAAGATTCATTGCACAGGGGGTACAAATGATCCAAGACACGTCGGTTTTCGGTGGTTTCTCAAACTCCTTATTATCTGCCTTCCGCGAGGAGCATCCAAAAGCCACGATAATGACATTTGCTTGTCTTTCAAGCATAAGCCCGCTCTATGCCAACCTCCGAGATGTGAGCTATCATATCCAACTGATGCATACACCCGTCCAACTCTTCTGGTCAAAAGTCATCCCAGATAAAGCAAGTTCTCAACGACACCCTTTCACTACGAAGCGTCGCCGAGTTTTGTGACCTGTCCGTTCCGATTTCGTCCCCTCCTCTCTGGGAAAAGAGTTGTTGGTTTTCTGGACATGGTATCGATGTTCGTTCCCACTATCTTGTTGCTTCCGAGACTAAACAGCAACAGAACAAATCTGTCTACCAATCCTCCGCAATTCTATCAACTCATATTGAAACTGCAACCCTCCCGCTGAGGTAACAGCTACGTGTATCTTTTGCAGTTTTATCGGCTAAGCGTTCTTTGGATAGGTTGAAGGGTGGCTTGGAGGACCTCCAAACAATGGTCGCCCATTTGAATTGGAGGAAATCATCTCCGTTTGCCATACTTCGTGGTACCTTATGTCCACAGGATTTGTCTACCGAGAATCTTCAGGATATGGCAAGCTTATCCTTCCACTCCGACGTAAGTGATGAGGATATGGTACGTTCTCGATTCTTGAGTTCATCCCAGGGTCGGGCGCTCTTCGCACGACGAGACGTATCCCGTGGGTTCTCCCAGGATGAAGTAGCAACCTACAATGCGTGGAGCAAAGCATATGAACTAAAACAACCATTCTTGATGTGGTGCGCAATTCGCCTTTCCATGTGACACAGTCTGAACCGGCACCGCGCTGGGAAGGCACCATTTACCGAGCTATCCAATCCCTACTTCTTTTCCTCCGATTTTTCCAGATGCTCGACCCAAAGCACTTAAGACGATATCTTCGTTATCGACGTCTTCATCCACGGGAGGTCATATATCTAGTTATGCCCGTTTCGTGGAGAGCGCGGCAAAGCGGCGCGACAGCGCACTCTTAGCGATGGGACTAGAGGAGGACGAGGTGAGGGAATTGATCAGCGCCTTGTGGGATATTGTAGACGAGTATGGTGGAAACGAGGACGGCGGTGGTGATCTGAGTGAGGGTATGCCACTGGGTGAAGACGAGGAGTGATTGGCGTAAATTAAGTGGGCTTGGCTTGGGGTGGAAACTGGTGTTACTTCAGGGCACAACACAACCGTGACTGGCAGACTGCTGCTTAGTAGTGATGGAGATGAAATGTGGACTCACCGTGTCCGCTGGAGACCTGCCAGTGTGGCGCCACAAGTATGCATGCGGTTGGAGTGCGGACAAACATCGTCAGTACATGAAGACGTCTGACATTGGTACCCCACCACGATGTACCAGCATCAAGTATTTGCTTTCCATCGAACGTCGGTAGGTATGTGAGTCCGCAGAGCGGATTCCTTGATTGGTTTTGCAAGCGGTGCCACTTCCAAGGGCCACTTCGCGTCACTACTAGTACTTCATCCTGCCACTGCCAGTGGGGCCGCAGATCCAGACTCGAATTATGAAAAAAGCCGCCCCTCCTTCGATACGCGGCGCACATGACTTGAACATGAACACCGTTAACGGTGGTTCATGCTCAATGTTTGATCGCTCAACAATCATGTCCGAGTCCGGTCCAGGTGCCTACACCTTCAAGCTGTCGTTACATTTCGGAGCAAGCGTTGTGTAACGGTGAGTCTGAGTCGTCCAATCATTTGGTGCGCTCCCACACTAAACCGAATTCGTCGAGCAACTTGAAGGGAATGGGCCGAATGGCTCGGATGCCGTACATTCTAGCGATCTGATGACTTCCAAGCAAAAAATAAATGAGGCACACAGCGCTATTACCTACACGAGGTAGACCCAGATTCATGGGGCCGAACTGGCGAATCCCGCTTTCGCCAGCTCGGGCCTGCTCTCTCCATCGACGTGACGGTCGACCCCTACTAGGATGAGCGTTGAGCAAGTCGTTTGCCAAACAGTCATGAAAGGCGTTCCGAATCCTCCTGATGCTTCCGAGGACGTGCACACGGGCCTCAATCTTGCAGGGGATCTAGTCACTTTGGTCGCGCAAACGTATTCGAACAGCACTGGGGTAGAGGAACTCGAAGCCCATGCGGAAGGGTTGTTACCATCCATTGCATCTGATGGACTGCAAGGCGAAGTGCACGCTGTCCCTCCGCCCTCGGGCTCCCCTGTTCCTACCATCGGCGATCCGGCCATATCACAGAAGTCTCTTCCAAGTACGAGTTTCGCCATCGAAGAGGCCGCCAATGCCATCGAGTCGTCGGCGAGGGATCCTGAAGCTCTCGTCGGCGATGTAGCGAACGCTACCGAGGACATCAAAGACAAGGCACAAGCGTTGGTACTAGCTAGACTGCGCGCCATCGTTTTCGTTTACGCTGCCAAGCTTCCCATCGTGGGCTCGTACTTTATCGACACAAAACATGTCGGGGAACCCAATGTCGATGCATTCGCTACCGAAACAACCCCTTTATTAGGTGCCCTTCACGATCCCAAGGCTTTCGCGACTGAACAGGCCGAGGGATTGCTTCGCCGTCTTTTATCCCCTCTATTGAGTCGTCTCCCTGACGTCGACACGCTGGATAGCGCGGAATCGGACAACTATGGGCCACTTTTCAAAACTCTCGCAGAGTGTTACATTCTTGCAAGGGATGGTGGTGGGTGGTTATTGTGAGCACACAAATGCATACATGACGGTTGCGACGGGCTAAACCATGCTGAAGCACGCACTTGCAAGAGCATTCGCTCGTGATAGCACCTACAGTATCCCTGGGACATTTGTCGACCACGGATCTTGCTGCGAGCACTATCGGCACGGCAGTAGCAAGTGTGACGGGATATAGTATCATCCAGGGCTTCATCAGGTCAGTTGTTAACGGGCTACCCTCGATCATTTCTTGGTTACCTTGTTGGTGCTTGTGAGGGTTCTGATCTTATTTTCCAGTTCATTGGACAAAGTCCTCGCGAGCGCTCCAAACCGTCGCGTCGCGAAGATAGCTTGTGCACAAGCAACAGTTGTCACTGGAGTCGTCTTATTTGTCAGTGCAAGGCTCCATTTGATTCCAGTGTAGATGCCGATTTCATGTCATTTTTTCGTTAGCCAATCACCAATCTGTGGACCGTTCAGTCTGCTACCCTCTTGCAGCGACTTGGCCAATCGCCAGAGGTGGCTGGCCTCGCGAGCAAGTTCCTCCGAGTCACAGCTGCAGGTCTGCCAGGATATGCGATTAGCGAAATAGCGAAGTAATTCGGCGTATCCTCTTCGAGACCAGTGCTGACCCCCGTAACAGGCGATATCTGACGTCTCAAGGTAAAACGTTGTGTTCAGTGATAACCATATCGTGCTGACATCTACTCCTATGCGAAGGGCTCTCAAATGTGCACACGCGCATCCTTTCGGTCACTGCGCCTCTGAACCTGATTTTGAACTATCTTCTCGGTGAGGTACTTTCTTATGGATTGTTGGGCCGCCTAGATTGAACGACGGTCTACGTCACATTTCTCAGTCAATGGGCCGATACCTGCCCTTCGGTTAGGTTTCGCTGGAGCTCCGTTGTGCACCGTCCTGAGTCACAATGCTCTCGCCATCGTGTTGATTATTTATATTGTCCAGCGAGCGATGCGAGAAGAAGTGGAATACCTACGTGGACACAATATCGTCCCCGACGAACCTGTCCGTGTAAACAGGAACTCTGGTCGTCCGACAGGCGGCAACCACGTCACGGAACTATCGCAGGGCGATTCAGAAACCACATTTTTCACTGGTCTGGGAGCGCTGGTTTTTGCAGGTGTATCCGGCGTTTCCAAAAGCGCATCTCAGCTCTGGTCAAAGGATTTCGGAGGAGGCGAGTCCATAATTCTAGATTCCTTTTCTTCACTCCTGACAACATCACAGTCGTTGCGAGCATGTATGATCTTCACGTGTGCCCAAGGTGAACGTTGCTGAGACATTGCTAGGCTGGGTCCAGACGCTCTCGCCACACAGGCAGTAATACTCACGACAGCCACGACACTATACCAGGCTCCAAAAGCGCTGAGTAACGCCTCATCCGACCGGTAATGAAACTCCAATGTTGCACCACCTGTGGAAGGCTGAGTTGGCCCCACCAGCATCAAAAAGTGGATTGCGAAAGGCGACGTACAACGTGCCAAGATTGCGGCTTCTGTCGCATTTGTCAGCACTTTGGGCGGGGTCATCGTTATCAGGTTTGTCTCGTAAAAGATCATGGACCGGAAGCAGACCCTTTCGTTAGCAATATCCTCCTCGCATTCGCGACGTCTTGGGGAAAACTGTTCAACAATGATCCCAGTGAGTACAGCATTAGAGTTCAACTCTCATTCCCGGACAACTGAAACGTGATCCGTAGTCATTCTCCAGAACGTGTCTGCGCTGTTACCTGTCATAGCCATCTTTCAGACTGTTCACGGCATCGGAGCGTGGGTCGACAGCTCCCTCGGTGCTCTCGGCAAAACTGCCGTATTCCCCTCACTCAACGCCAGGTGATCATCACGTCTTCCTAACGAGCATTCCCAAAGACGGTTTCTGACAACGTCATTGTTCAGTACGGACTACTTTTTAGGTTTGTATTTTCTGTTTTTCTATATCGATGCGTTACGTCGAAGAAGCTAAATGATAGACTTGTATGTGTGTATCCCTCGCAGGTATCCCTTTTGGGCTTTATCTTGCCTTGCCGAGACAATGGGGACTCGGTGGCCTGTGGGTTGGCTTGACCGTTAGTTTGGCATACTCCTGCTTGGTAGGCACGATCGTACTGGTGAGGACCGACTGGAAGAGCGTCGCAGGTACGAGGGGAGAGAGCGCTCCTAGAGGAGACGAGAGAGAGGTTTAACCCACGATCGAACCGAGATGCTTTGGTGCTTCTGTGTGATCTATGGCCCACATGACTCGTAACTTATCTGTTGTCCTGTTTCATACTTATGATTCATATCTTCGTTTCCACATTCTACGAATCTCGCGTTCCGGAAAAAAAATTATAGGAGCCATGGACGCATGATTGGATTTTATTCGACTTGCAGTGTACACCTGAAGGCTATATGAGAGATGGATACAACGACAGATTACCTTATGTTGTAAGCAATAATAAACCAAGTGTGTTCCGGGGACGATGCAAAAAAGTGTTCGTCGTGACGTGGATGTATATATGAATGGAATAAGAAAAAATGAAAGCGCGACGTGTGATCGAGCGATGTGAAGCAAGCATCGACGAGTGGCACGACGCCAAG
The DNA here is from genome assembly GCA_038093395.1 of Baorangia bicolor. Classification (NCBI taxonomy): domain Eukaryota; kingdom Fungi; phylum Basidiomycota; class Agaricomycetes; order Boletales; family Boletaceae; genus Baorangia; species Baorangia bicolor. The sequence goes on from JBBPSC010000190.1 coordinate 9,652, forward strand.
GCTATAGAAGTGCATTCCCTTCTTTACCGGACGCGACGAGTTGATGCCAGTCTTGTCGCCAGTTGTGCATCTGTGCTCTCAGCTTCCTGTCGGCCAGGAGCTGTTCTATCCAAGACAGGAGGGCGTCGTCGTCTTCCGGGACGAAGAAAGACGATAGCAACGATAGCACGGTCTCAAAGTTGGCCGAGTCCGACGTGATGTGATCTGCATAGCTCGACGAGGTAAGACCTTTGATCGTCACGAGTGGACAGAGACATTACCTCGGTACGCCCAAACGATGGCGATGGCAACGGCGACGAACACGTCTTGACCGTCTAGTAGGAACGCGTCCCACAATCGCAACTGTGTCTGGAAAGGCACCGAATTGGCGAATAGCGTGATATACCACTTGGTGGCATACGATGTCGTCGAGATCATGTGCTTTTGAAAAGCAGCATAAACATCAGGCATCTTGAGCTGCATTATTTGCTCCTGAACGTAAATGGTCTCCAAAAGGCCGGGGAAACCAGGCGAGAAGACCATATGCATGGCATAGGCATCGTGCAGGCGGGTGAGCGCCGCATAAACCTTCTCTGGCCCAAAGTAGCAGAGAAGGGTAGCGGCTATTGGACCCATGCCCTGGACATAGCCGCACTGTTCACACCGTAGAGAGAATGAATGGAGGACATGAAAGAGGGAGCGTTGACTAAGTACATGATATTAGCGTAAATACGGCGACAACGGGGTGCACTTACCCCAGACCATACCGTGTCCGGAATAAGACGTGGCCGCTGATCGTTCTGGGGACATCGAGATCAATTTGTATGTCATAGCTTGATGGCTTCTCAATATCAAGTCGATAGGAATTCCCTAATTTGGCTACTTCGTCGTAGCCTGACTTGGCATAGGTATTCATGAGTGCCTCCCAGGCTGCGCTTCTCCACCGATCGGGTATGCCTTTGTAAACTCGTCGGCGCAACTTGTGTGCCTTTGACGCTTTTACGCCCCATGCCTCAACGTTTCCACCGCGATCACGAGAAGAGACTTGCATCATTCTACCCCACTTGGCTATTCGCTCGGCTTCCTTGAACGGAGATGATGGCGGCGGTAATGAAGTGACGGACACAGCCTGACTTGGAGCTGTTTTTGGACCTGCGGTGACGGTGGAGAGGCGCTTAAGCAAGGGCATTGAGGGTAAGCGAACTAGCCGATCATGAGAAGCAACGGTGAAGAAACCATATCTGAGAGTAGAATGAGCAATGAAAGGAGACAGAATGCTGCGTGGGTCCAGCTCACCGGTCCAGGCTAGCAAGTACGTTGACTTCCTCAGCAAGAAGATCCCGGGATTTCTGCACCTGGCTACCTAGGGCAGCGTCAGCACGAAGTCCGCCCGCTCTGCTCGCGCGTTGTCGAGCACGGGTACGTTCGATACCGTCTTCGTACCCGTCGCCTTTCACGCCCGTTGCGTCGAGCTGCGCATATGTACTGCGTACATGGAAAGAATCCAAGTCTTCTCCTTCTGAAGGCACGAGAGACGTTTTGCTAGACAGGATACTGAGCTTTGATTGTTGTCTGGTGGTCGGGTAAGAAGAGGAAGTTTGAGTGGATTGGGGTGGGACTAAGGAAGAGGACGGATTCGGTGGGAGAGAGCTCAAGGTAGGGTCAGGCAAGGGGGAGTCAGTTCGTGTGAGGATGGATGGAGGACGACTATGGGGAGGAGTAGGAAGTGAATCGAGCCGTACAGGGGGAGAGATAGGCACTGAATCTGCCTGTGAAGTACACGAAGTAACCGTGCTCCTGGGACGGTTCTGACCAGAGGAAACGCGTGGTGAGCGTGGAGGGAGCTCGAGGGTGTCCCTTGGCATGGGAGAGGAGGCATACTGCGAGGACGTGCGAGGATATTGGAGGTGAAGGGAGGTATCAGAAACGGAGGAGAGATGTGCGCCGTCGTGAGGATTCACAAGCTTGGTTCGCAGACGGGAATCTGTGGAGAGATCAACACATGTGGGATCTTTATTTGAAGGGTATGGAGTAGTGTGATTAAAGAAGCTGTTGTTGTAAGTGAAGCTGTCTCCCAGAGAGAGGTCAAGTTCTCGAGAGTTGTTCTCGAAGGGCGAGGCAGACCAGCTAGCGCGTTGATCGTCGTTGCCGTACATGGAGTAGATGGTGAATATTGTAGTTTCGGTTGAGCTACGTTCTTGGTCTGTGGGAGAAGAAGCAAGATCAGGGACTGAGGACACCGTACGTGGTGGAGAAGGAGAAAGAGACAGTGAGGGCGACGAGGAGGGCGTCTCCATATAAAAGGACGAGATGAAGGAGTGAGAGAAAGGAGTGAATGGGTACTTGGCAGGTCGGATTTCCCTTTCAAGTCTACACCGACGTCGGCATTGACAACCGGAGTACTACTACGCTGTGTACATTGCCCTACTACTTAGTAGTCATTGGCATTGCATTCACCAGCCAGATTTCGGTCCTAACGCGGGGGGTTCTCACTGTCAACCACGACCCTGCAAGGGCATAGCGCTCGCTGCTGCATGAGGACACACCGCGGCTTGCCCCGAACTCACTACTTGCATCGGACGCGTTGGTGATGTGGGAGCGAACACTCCAAGACCTTATCCGTGGTCTCAGGGCGAACAAAAACGACGAAGCCAAGTTCATCGCTCAGGCCAATGAAGAGATCAGACGCGAGATCAAGAACAAGGACATGGAACTCAAGGCTGCCGCGGTCATGAAGCTAACCTATGTGCGTCTGTGCTCTTTCCTCATTACCCCGAGCTCATCGTATCCAGCTCGACATGCTCGGCTACGACATGTCCTGGGCCTCGTTCCACGTCGTCGAGGTCATGTCGTCTCCCAAGCTTCATCTCAAAACCGTCGGATATCTCGCGGCAGCACAGTCGTTCGACGAAGACACCGATGTCCTCATGCTCACAACAAACCTCCTCAAGAAGGTGTGTTCCCTCCTCGTGTGTCCTCGCCCTCCGTGTTTATGATGTCAGGATCTGGGCTCTAGTCCCGCCGATGTCGCTATTACATTAAATGGCGTGTCTGATATTGTCACAGCCGACCTTGCGCGAGATCTCAGCCCCGAGCTTATAGCGATGCTTACTCACTCCCGCCCCCACATTCGCAAGAGGGCTGTCCTCACCTTGTATCGTGTCTGCGAGAAATATCCCGACGTCCTCCGCCAAAGTATCACCCGCATGCAGGAGAAACTTGATGATTCTGATTCGGGTTAGTTCATACTCATCACCACCCATATTCTACCAACTTTCGTCTCTCAGGGGTCGTTTCTGCTACCGTCAATGTACTATGTGAACTTGCTCGGCGAAACCCCCAAGATTACCTACCATTGGCACCCCAATTATTTCACCTCCTCACGACGTCATCCAATAACTGGATGCTCATCAAAATTGTCAAACTGGTCTGCTTATATTCACTGGTGTCAGATCCTTTGTACTTATGGAATCATAGTTTGGAGCCCTTTCTCCTCATGAACCACGCTTGGTCAAGAAACTCCAACCTCCAATAACTGATTTGATCACTACCACCTCCGCAATTTCTCTTCTTTACGAATGTGTTCACACTTGCATAATCGGTAACATGCTCCAAGGACCGTCTGGCCTATCTCTCGCTCAAACCTGCGTCTCAAAGCTTGCTGCATTCCTTCAAGATGCAGATCAGAATCGTCGGTGTAATGATTTAAAGGTCTCCTGTACTTACTGATCGTCCGACCGAGCAGTCAAGTACATCGCCCTCCTTGCAATGGTCAAAATCGTACCTACCTATCCGGAATTGGTCGCAGAACATCAGGATACAATTCTTGCCAGTGTCGATGATGAAGACATTAGTATCCGAATGCGCGCTCTCGATCTTGTAACAGCTCTCGTGAGTCATGTTCGCTTCCTCACATTCCGAATATTTCCTCATACAATACAGGTCACACGACATAATCTACAGTCTATCGTCCAGCAACTCCTGTCTCATCTTGTTCAGCCCGAAGGCCCATCCCTTCCTTCCGCAGTTCAATCACTGTCCCAACACGTCGTACCCTCCATTCCCTCGAAAGCACCATCCGCTCCCTCGCAGTCCCCCGCCTACCGTCTTGTCCTCTCACAGCACGTCATCTCAATGTGCTCTAATTCAACTTACGACAACGTGGTCGATTTTGAATGGTATCTCTCTGTCCTTGTTGACCTTGCGTATATCTCGAACGTGGACATTGGCGCACAGATTCGCGATCAATTGGTGGATGTGGTCGGTCGTGTGAGGGCAGCACGCACTTATGCTGTCAAGTTGATGGTCAAGGTCCTCTCAGACGAGACACTCTTGTTGAGTGCAGACGAGCCAGGGAGTTGTTCTGAGGTTCTATGGGCCGCTGCATGGATATGCGGAGAGTTCTGCGAGTGCGTGTCGTATTTGGTGGTCATCCGCGTTGTCTCCTGACTTGGCGACGTCCACAGCGAGTTGCTGGCACCAGAGGAACTTCTGCCTTACCTCTTGCATCCAAATGTCGCCTTACTGGACTCCGAGATCATTGCCGTGTATATCCAAGCTGCAAATAAGATCTTTGGGTACTGGGCTACTGAAGCTGCTCAACAGTGGACAAACGACCTCTTGGAAAAGGTCAAGAGCGCTGTGGAAACCATGATCGAGCAAATGGAAGAGTTCGTCTCCAGCCCACACATTGAAGTACAGGAGCGGGTAAGCCGTGTGTTGTCAGTTCTCCCCCGCCGAAATACTAACACCCTACAGGCCGCAAACATTCTCCAGTTGTTCACGTTCATCAAGCACGACCTCGCGGCGTATCGACCGAGAGGTGAAAATGGGTTGACGGATGCACTGGCCTCTAGTTTCGATCCCGTCGCTGAACCGAGTTTCCCGAAGAGCTTGTATTTGATTCGGCCCCTGGTGTCGTCGTATGAACTTGGACCAGTCGCACCGGCTGCTCAGGCGAGCGTACCGGTTCCAGAAGGTCTCGATCTCGATGCCTGGATCGTACCAGCGATGCAGGGACCCCTTGTCGACGATGAGACGCGTGTGGTTGAGAAAAGGGTCAAGAAGAGTAAGAAGGGAAAAGAAAAGGAAACACCGAACCGGACGAAGCTGGTGAAAGGAGGCAAGAAGAAGCACAAGGAGGATTCCACCGTGGAGGAGCTTGTACCTCAAGAACCCGAGGAGACTGCGGAGGAGCAAGCAGAGCGGGAACGGGTCAGTCCTGGCAGGATGCTGCTGCTCACTTGCTCTGGTTTTCGTATCTGACGCGATTTGGGATTTCAGCTCAAAGCGGAACGAATAGAGAGGATGAGGGAGGACCCGTATTATATCACGGACGAACGACCGACGAGGACGGTTGTCGATGATGTCGACTCGATACCGGTGGTGCGGTTGGACGATCTGCTGCCACCGCTGCTCAAAGGTGATGTTCGATCGCGGACCTTGCAAGGCTCGCACTGATGCGTTTTGCATATATCAGAGGAGCCCCGTCTGTTTGCACTTCGTAGCGACACCTCCCGTTCTGCACCGCCCCGTTTCATCGTGGAGAAGGAGGGTGAGATGCCAGAGGGCATCGCCGTTTCGGAGCCGCCTCGTCAAGAGTCCGCACCGGTTACTCGACAGCAAACACCGAGTTTGTTCGATCGTATATCGACGCCGCCTCCGACGTTACCGTCGTTCCAACAGTACGAGGTGCCAGACGAGGATGCACGAGCCAGCACCCCAGAACCGATCAAGGTCACACGGGCAAAGAAGAAGGGCCCGTCGTCGACCAAGAAGAAACGGACGGTAAATCCAGACGGTTGATGGTTCATCCCGTCTCGACCGGTTCTCAGAGATACTGCACACGCCCCCTTAGCAAGTCCCTGTTTGATGAGAGTTACATGATATACAGTCACGTTGGGCACGTCCGGCCTGCTATAATACTGCTTTGCGCTTTCTCGTAGAATAAGGTGGTTCATTGGGAGTCCGAAATATAATGCGTGGACAGCGGGAGAAAAAAAAACCAAGCAGAAAACCAAGAAATTCTGATCACAACGCGTTCCCCCTTCTTTTTCACTGTTGATCATCTTCGACCCGTTCTACGGAGTCGACGATCTCGTTGACAAGTTCCAACGTGACACCGGGTATAATGCGTTCTGCTTCCGTGAACGCTCGCTGCAACGCGCTGAGTGCTACCCGTGCTTCCTGTGTTGACACACGAGGGAATAACTGTAAAGAGTGTGAGTTGATACGACCCAACAAACGACATCATAGAAATCGTTTACCGAGGCTATTGCGGGCAAGATGACCGAGTCAAGCATGGTGGTATCAGGCAACTCTTCGTCATCCTCCGCATCCCGCTTCTGCTCGATGATGCTCGCACCCCTGGGGTACGTGGCTGCATACTGGTTGTCGTACTCGTCTTCGTCCGACGGTTCCCGCTGGTGTGTTTCCTGGCCATTACCGGAAACCGGGCCGCCGCTCGGCATATGTCTGACAGTCGCCTGCTCGTACACGCTCGGAGCGCGAGCGGATTTGGGTGATGACGGCAGTGGCGGAAGGTCGACCTTGGTCGTCGAGCTCGAGGTGCGCATGGTCGAGGTGGAGGACACCGAGGTGTCTGCGCGTCCCGAGCCGTTCATCTCCCACGTTAAAGGCGGGCCCGAGACTTTGATCGAGTTGTTGGCACGCCCGATCGTTCGCCCAGCGTGTCGGACGGTCCCAAAGTCCCACAAGTCTTCAGGGTCGCCGCTTGCGGGCCTGTACGCGTTAAAACGTCAGAATCAGGGTCAGGATGGATTTGGCATCCAATGCTGCGTACAGATCCTGATCCACAGCTTGTTCCTCTTCTTCAAGACGTTCCCCTCCCTCTGCTTTCCACCGCTCATGACGTTCGATCAGTTCCGTGAGGTAACTCGTCTTCTTGGCCATCCGCACAAACTTGTGTTTGAGGAGTTCGCGGGCCGTTGGACGCTGTTGAACCCCGGGTTACACAAGGACACGAAATAATGAAAAGAAATGTGAAGAGGACATGACACGTACATCGCGCGGATCTCGTTGTAGACAATAAGCCACGAAATCTCTAAACGGTTTGGAGAAATGGCTGTCCAGCTGTGGCGGAGGGTTCTTTGGAATGAGGAAAAGTACCTAGAAATGATGTTCAGCGTGCTATGGGGACAGCGTCGTCATCGTCACGCACTTTCATGGGGTGTAGCTCTGCATACGGTGGCTCGCCTTTTGCAAGCTCGATGGCAGTGATTCCAAGACTCCAAATGTCAGCTTTGTGATCGTATCCACTCTGTTTGATCACCTCTGGCGACATCCAGTATGGTGTACCCACAAAGGTGTTCTTCTTGGCAGATAGAGTTCCAGAGAGCTGTCCCGAGACACCAAAATCTGCTAGCTTGACGTCTCCCGTCGCAGACAAGAGAATGTTGGCAGCTATATCGAAAAGGTTCTCAGACACTGCGCTTAGAGTTGGGGTTGTAAAGTACCTTTGATGTCACGATGAAGCTTTCCCTCTGTATGGAGGTAATCAAGTCCACGGAGAAGCTCGCGGACGATGATAGCAATGTACTCTTCTCTGAATACGCCAGGTTTCATCTAGTCACCTACTCAGTGGGCCACGTCTTCATCCAGACGGTGATCGTACCAGATCGGAGCATGAACCACCTGAACAATACCTGTATGCGTATGTGAGCAAGGAAACGATGTCACAGCAGCAGAACATACTCCATGACTATCCAGAGGTTGGATCCCTTGAGGAATGAACCATGGTATCTTGCATCAAGAAGCGCCGTATGTCAATCTCATCCTATCCGCACACAGGTGACACAAACATGATCGAACGAACTTGGTTACGTAGAGAGAGTCCAATTGCGAAAGGATCTGTATCTCCTGCTGGATATCCTCTATCTCATCTTCTGCGCTCTCGAGGTCAATGATCTTGATGGCGACGGTTTTCTGGGTCCTCTTGTCAAACCTGAGAGAGGATCTGATGTGAAGCGAGGGAGAGAGAAATGAGAAGAAGACGCACCCTTTGAAAACCTCTCCGAAAGAACCCTTGCCTGCGCAGTGCATGAGTCGTCTGCCACTGGAAGGGCTAATGGGATTATACCGATCCTGTCTTGTTTCACGTAGAGCTCCTCTGGGTCTTGATGTCTGGTATCCTGGAACGATCTGATGAGACATGCATGCACTGAGCTCGCATAGTCTCGCTCACCATGATCTAGTGTGAAGGGGAGTCGCGTGATAGATCACGTTGGGTTGTGGTGGTGGTATAAAAAACCCAAGGGTATCGTGATAATCGCAAGGGGACGTCGAGGAAGAGAAGAAAGAGAGGGCGAGCAGCACACACAGGTTGGAGTGGCCGGTGGACCGAGGCTGGTGAATTCAGCTGGTGGTCGTACACTTGCTTGTTTTGTCATTTTCAAGTCGTCAGCCGCTCACTGACCGACAAAGATCCTTTCTCTTCGCTACTCGAGCGATCAACTCAGTTGACTAGACATCGGACTGTAAACTCTGAGGAATCCCTAGTATGACTTGCACTGCTAACCAGTCCGTTGGACACGACTACAATGTTCATCCAGAAGTAATACCCCACACAGCTGGCTGGACGACAACTCGTGTCGGGGATACCAAGCAAGCTCAAGAACTCTCTCGACTGCCCAGCTTCGAATTGAAATCAGAATATCACGAGCGTGTCAATGATCAGTAATTTCAACAGCACGTCGGAATGCCAGATAATTGACGGGGATATGAGTCAATAACATGTCAGATACCAAAGATCATTTTCCGGTTTCGAGTGTTCCACGAATCCAACACTACTAGGTAGCACGCAAAGGATCTGGGAGATATGATGAATATTATACTGTCTTGCGATGTTCCTGAATTGCCGTCACGAGAATGCTCAGGAACGGGGAGGAGAGACAGACATACAGGTGCATGTGTAGTTTCATAATCGACGTGGACAAATGCTCGTTCGACGTTTGGCAGGTCTTCGAGCTTGTCTTGGAGTTGCTGAGAAATATCGTGTGCCTTCGATAGGGGGGTTGAAGCATCCATGACTATGTCTACCTCGACGAAATAGTCCTGCGGAGCCAGGATTACCGAACCGGAGAGATGGTCTTGAAAAAAGAACGTACCGGGCCACTATGGTAGGCACGGACAGTATCGATCTTGTCTATGTCTGCGTCAAATGTCATAGCCTTGTAAGTGACGAGCTGAATAAATTCGTTTGGTGCAGATTTCCCCGCCAGGAGGCCGAATTGCTTGTAAATCGTATGTACCCATGCAATGATGACACCCGTGGCGATCTGGGAGGAATTATCAATCTGAGACAAAGTCACCTGCATAAATGCCTACCAGAAAGCCACCAACAGGGTCCAACCACCATCGCAATCGGCTACCACCAGCAGACATGAGGATACCTAGTGTACCATCAGAATAGGACAGGATCTAGTGAACAAAACAGCATACCGAAACCATTGATGAATATGTCGTTTCGGTGATCCTCCCAAAGGATATGTACCTGGCTTGACTTGGAGCGAAGGGTATAACAGTATAGGAAGAGCATGATCTTGACCCCTGACGAGCGATTCGTTTAAGATAAGTAGTCAGATTGGGTGGAAGTCAACAATACTCTCTAATCACCTAGAGCTGCTGCGACCGCTAGTACGGAGGCAAGGTGGAAGGACTTGTCAGTCGACTGTGACATTAATGACTGAATAGACTCGACAACGATAACGAGGTTGACCGAGGACATTCTGTGCAGACGTTAGCCCAGGGGGTAGGTGGTGCTAGTGAGACCAACGAACAGGGAACCTTGCGACAAGGGTGAGGACGAGTAAGTGGGGAGGGTCCTGTGAGAATCTCACCGTAGATGATGTTTCCGATGGTCTCCAAACGAGCACCGCCTACCGGCCATTTGTTGATGTCCATTTTCTCCGCTTGTTTGTTGATGAGATACAGAAAGAGGTTGCTCCCAAAGTCGAAACAGGCGTCGATTCCAGTGGCAATCAAGGAAAGCGATACAGAAGATATGGCAGCATAAACTAGGCGATGATCATCCAGGTTACCAGAAAGATGACGGTTTGAGGGAAGACGCACGTTGAAGGACGCAAAGACTAAAGTTTGCGACAAGGCTTGCCCAAACAGCGATTTTAATCTGGTTTGGGGAAGCAAGTTAAGGGGTATATACGAAGGGGAAAGGCAAGAAAGCCTACCGAGAGGCGAGAAGCTTCTTCAAGATTCTTGGCATCTTTGGTATGGTCGTCCAATGATTTCAAGAATGAATGGATGAGCTGCAGCGATAAGAGGGTGAATGATTATCGATTATCACTAATGAAAGATGGACTCGCACGTCGTTTTGTTTTCGGTGATACAACTCGAGAGTCTTGCCGCGCTTGGGACGACGGCGCAACTGAGAAAGTTCGTCATCTGTTTTGAGCCCGACACGGAGCATGTAGGGGTCAGAAAGAGAGTCTGATGTGCGTGGTTTCATCTCTATGTCGTCCCTATTTACGCGGTGGAGCTGGGTGACATGGTTTTGGGTGTGTAACGTATGAGCAAGAGAAAGGACACACCTCTGGAGAGGCTGATGTGCTGGGCATTGACTGGGACATGGCCGCACAAAGCAAGTTTCGACATTGACACAGACGCTCGCACCGGCTTTCTTGATGGATGGAGGTGAGAGAATATGAGCAGCCACGTGACATACTCTTCCATGGACCAGTCGCTCGCCTTCCTGCTGCTCCTGCTCGTCGTGCTCATGTAACTCTGTTCTGTTTCACTACCGTTCTCTTTGAAACTGACCATTTTCAGCTAGTGTCGCCGGTCTTGGATGGTGCTTGCTGTCGTCGTGCATGGGCCAGTCACTCTTCGAGCTCGTCGGTCATCAGACGCGTTATCGGCCGCTTGGGGAAGAAATATGGGAGATGGAGCGCAGACGAGGTTCATTCTAGATGGCATTCAATGACGTATTCCCACTTCGAGTTGGAATCCATGACGTCGCCGAGGTCAGCCCCCGCTCGTCTATAAAAGCGGTCGGTCTCTGCGTCTTTTCCTTCACCCCCCTTCCTTCTTGTCTCTCTCCTCCCTCGTCCTCTTCACCCGTCTGTGTCTATATAAAAAAACAAACAACCTACTCCTACTTGCGTCTTGTTCTGACCGAGTACATTTCTACCATGCGATTCGCTTTTGTCTCCGTCGCTCTCCTTGCGCTCGCCCACTCGCTCGCACCCGGTGTTCACGGTGCCCCAGCGGTTGCCTCTGACCATACAAACTCGCTTGCGGCCCGCCAGGATGTTGGTCGGTGATTTGTATCCCGACCAGTTTACTTGTGTACTGAACCACTGCACAGGCTTGATTACTAGCATCCTTCAGAGCCTCCTGGGGACTGTGGGTACGCTATCGCCCCAGGACGTAGAGCAAATCGTACAACAAGTCGTGCAAGAGCTGCAAAAATCTGTTGGTGCGATCACTGGCGCGCTTCCCAGAGCACTTCCTTCCTCGACGACCTTGACGACACTCTCAACGGCGACGACAAGCCATCTCTCGGCAGTTGCTACAGACCAAGTAGGCACGAGCACCGTCAGTAACACGTTGAGCCTGTCGTTGAGCACCCCGCAAGCGTCGTCGACACCCCAGACCCGGATGCGCCGCCAGTTACCGACATCACTTCCTACATCGGTTCTCTCTGCTGTGCTCAGCAAACTCAGCTCTGTGTCGTCGGCATCCGCAACGAGCAAGCCCACGACTAGCAAACCTAGTTTGAGCACCACTCAAGTCTGACGGTAAGGGAGATGCCACGCTAAGATCAGCTCTTTGTCAGTTGTAGATCTTGTCACCCTCATCGCATGTACTGTGACGAAATGGAGTCGGTTGATTGCATGTTCTCGAGTGAAAACTAGCAAGTCACGTGCGTGCTGATAGAGTGTTGAGTTTACTCGGCCCAAGTTGTCTGAGGCATTAATGTTTAAAACGTTGATCGAATGCTCGGCTCATGAGAACCCTTCGACAACGAGCTCGTACATGGTGACTCTACCGAAAAAGTCTGAACTCCTCTCGAAGACAAGCCTCATACACCGGATATCTTCCCCTCCACCAGGTAGCTCAAACATCTGGCGTCTGTTGACGTCTTGTGGATGAATGTGGGTCCTTGTTGTCCACACTGGCTCTTCAGAAGATACAGCAACCTCTACCACGCATTGAATGCCGACGAATCCTCCTTGGAAAGCCAGTACAATTCTCCGCGGGAGTACAGGCTCAGGGAATACAAGTTGGATGAACTGCGGGAGACCCTGATTGGCTGGTCAGTCAATCGCAGTCCCCGCCTCAAGCTGTATCACACCTGCTGAGACGTCCAGCATGTCTCTGGGTTGCCGTCCGTTAGGTGTTTCTTACCGACTGTCTTGTCTAGTACCGAGCTGACTCTAGTAGCTTGGAAAATCAATCGATGAGCCCGTGTCAGCGAAAGGGAACTAACTTGATCTTCGTGTCCGAGGTTATGAGCGACTTGTAGACGCTCGACATCGCCCTCTTGCGTCTTGACAGGATTTCACTGGAGCTACTCTGGATCCGTTCTGCTGTGTGCAATCAGTGCGTGGGAACTTGTGTACGATGGGCGTTATAAACAGTAACTCCAGAGCTCTGGCTAGATCTATTCAACACTCAACTCCAATATGAGCGCTACCATCCCCTCGTGGCTCACTCAAGGCCGTGATCCTTCCCACCAGCGCGCTATATTCGTAGAGCTATCCAAACGGGAGAAAGAACGCGCTAGCTACCGCAATGTGCCTCCTACCAAATCCAGCGCATTTGCATTGCCCAAGTTTCCGCCTGGCAAATCCACCTCATCGCAACCAGAGAAATCCGACCACACCAAACATTATTCTGTCGCAATCGGTCGCGATCCCGCAAACAGATGGGGTAATCGCTACTCGAATATCGAACCTTACGATCGCACACGGGTCGTAGTCGGCATTTCCGAGACGCCCTGCTTGGGTTGTGGAGAGGGAAAAGGGAGATACTTCAATGGGAGCTGGGTGAGGGAGTTGCACGGACAGAAATGGTGGATTGCCACGCAAGCCCCACTGCGGGACACAGTGCACGCGTTCCTCAGCGTCCTCAGTCAGCCTGTAGGACCATCATCGAATACATCACTTCCACAGGGGAGTCGAGTACGCACTGTCGTGCAACTGACGCTCAACTACGAAAATGGGCGTATCAAGGCTTATCCGTACTTCCCTGCCACTGTCGGAGAGTCGATGAGAATCGCACCAGAGCCCGGGATCAACGCTCAACCATTTGTTGTGACTTTGCAGGAGCAGACATTGATCGAAGACGCAAACTGTATCCAGAGCAAGCTGTCCTTTGTCTCCCAGGGCGAGAACTCAGTGGGACCCTTCACCTTCACCCACATGCTGTATGCTGCATGGCCAGACCACGGGATCCCGGAGGAGGGAGATCGGGCTAGCTTGTTGAGGTTTCTGCGGCTGGTAGATCAAGTCAATAGGGATCCACACGCTGGTGCAGGTGGCGATTCTGGCCCACCTATCATGGTCAACTGCTCTGCGGGGGTGGGCAGGACGGGAACATTTATCGCAATGTCGTCGCTGCTCCGCTTCCACGACCTTTTTGATTCAAGTTCACCAACCCCCTTTCCCCCCTCTGGTCTGGCCCCTACCAGTCCATCGCTGCTGGGTCCGTTGTCACAACTCGACCCAGTTGCCCAGGAGATCGACGCCTTGCGGGAACAGAGACCTGAGATGGTGCAGAGAAATGAACAAGTAGCCCTGATATATCAGATACTGGAGCAAGCTTTTTTGGACAAGTGACATTGGATTCGATCGACTTTCGTTCTTGATACCGGTTTGTACATCGACGATTTACCATAGATGTGTGTATTCATGATATTATCTCCCTTGGTGGTGTCCTCCATCCCCCACCGGTCTAGCCATGCTTACAATATGCCAAGTGTAATGCTGTATACTAATCTTTGAGATAAAGCTACGCGGGCGCTTAAAGTTTGATTAGATATCAAGTCTGTGAGACTGCAGGCCTGATTTAACTTGATGCGTTCCGTAGGACGCCCGTCATGAGCATGTGGCATCAGATGTTCCCTTTCATTCGGAGACTGTCTCTCGTTACGCGCCAATTCTCGACAAGTTCGATCGCGATGACATACCCTTCCAAGATCCACGCTGTTACCATCGCTAAGAATGGCGGCCCCGAAGTAATAGAAAAAACGGAGATTCCCTTCCCAAAGGTCGAACCTGGCCATATCGTCGTGAAGGTAATGTCGTCTCTCGTCAATCAGCCTGCCTACGACTGACCAAGGGGATCAAGGTCGAGTACTTTGGTGTTAATTTCATCGACACTTACTTTAGGCAAGTTCGCCCCCCTATCTGGCTTTGCAGCATCTTCCTCACTGGTCATGCAGGGAAGGTCTCTATCCCATTTCTAAATTCCCATTTGTGCTTGGTAAAGAGGCGGCTGGAGTGATCGTTGGCTTGCCCACCGACGCGGCCGTGCTCAACGATCCCGAGTACCAGAAACGTGGATACAAGGAGGGTGCTCGGGCTGCTGTGGTGCGTCCATCGGGCCCCAAGTTCCGTCATACGGATCTGACTGATGGAATGCCATGCAGGATAACTCGGGTCATGCAGAGTACGTCTCTGTCCCATGGAAGGACGTGTATCCTGTTCCCGACACCGTCTCTACTCGTACTGCGGTTTCGGCATTCCTTCAAGGTCTCACTGCTATATCCTTTATGGAGGAAGCATATAATGTCCAGAAGGATGACATCATACTGATCCACACTGTTGCCGGTGGTCTGGGCCTTCTCTTCTGCCAGCTCGCCAAATCTCGCGGCGCTACTGTCATTGGAACCACTTCCACCGAGGAGAAAGCAGCGCTTGCAAAACAGAATGGCGCCGACCACGTTATAATCTACAAAAAGGAAAATACTGTACAGAGAGTCCTGGAGATAACGAACGGAGAAGGTGTTCATGCCGTCTTTGATGGTGTTGGTAAAGACACGTGGGTCCCATACAGCGGCAGTTGTCCTTCATCATTGACCCTTTGACAGTTTCGATTCAAACTTTGAGATGTTGAGAAGAAAGGGCACCCTCGTCTCGGTGGGCAATGCATCGGGTGCTGTCCTACCTTTCGCGCCATTGAGGCTGGTCAAGAAAAACTTGAAGCTTCTGAGACCAACGTACGTGCATGCACATCTACCTCTTGTTTGGTTCTCATTCACGATGTGTCTTAGGGTGGGGAACTACATATACACTGCGAGCGAGGCGTCGTATTACTCAAACAAACTTTGGAGCCTTGTGGAGAGTGGAACTTTGACGCCACGCATCCACAATGAATATCCCTTCACCGCGGAAGGCGTGAAGCAGGCGCAGATGGACCTGACAGGTGGAAAGACGGTTGGTAAATTGGTGATCAAGGTTAGCCAGTAGATTCAGAGGGTACGCCAAGATTCGGTGGAAGTTCCTTGAAAGCTGTGACTTGGTGTCCATGAATCAGTCCAATGTAGCTGTACGATTTGGCCGTCTGAATTCAAGTTTGCTATCTGGAGCTTCAAGGGTGTTGTGGCTAAACCGAAGGTGGCAACCGAGTGTTAACGGTTTGCGTGGACCCATAAAAGGCAAGTGTTGTATTCATCCTCGACGACCAACAAGAATCCTTATATTCGCCTCTGACATCGTCACCATGATGTCGCGACGACGTTCAAATTCCTGCGTAAAACAAGGTCGACATCAGAGATCAACAAAGTCGTTTTTATATGTAAATACCTCCTTGATGGAGTGATTGCACACTTTTTTCTCTCGCGCTCAATGACTTCGAGTTTGTGGCCCCGGCGGTTCACTTTCCCATCATGTATCCCGACGCTGCGTGCAAGGCGCACAGGGCAGTCATGGGACACGCGTATATCTCAACCCGAGAAGCTTCCGTGCTTGAACGCGCTTTCGGACGACATCCTCATGGAAGTCTTCAGCTACCTGGATGTCGAGGACATCCTCTCTCTACGACGAGTACGTTTCTCGTCTTTCCGACCTCTCTCGCGTGCACGCGCTTCACGTGTGACAGGTTAGCAAACTGTACTACAACCTCACCCACCAAGGCATCATCTGGAAAAACTTCCTCAAGCGGATCGGGTCCAATGCTCCCCAGCGGCCGCCATCACATCGTCATTCACCTCAATACCTGACGTCTTTCGAGGCGGAAAGGTTGGTCACGAGAGCGATTTCGCTGCAAAAGAATTGGCTGTCACCCAATCCCTGTCCCTTGTCTCGCGATTCTTTCCAAGTCCACCGTCTCATCCAGTCGATGGTCGTCCTCCCCGGAGGGAAGTACATGGTTGCCTCCGTGTGCAACACGGCTAAAACTCATTATTCTTTAATCGTATTTGCCCTCGATCACCGCATAGGCGGGGTCGTCCCCTTGGCGGAGACGCCAGTCAAGCGAAAAGCTTATAATCTTAAAGCCAAGTACATGAATATCGACGGAACACCTAGTATAGTCATTGCATATGTCCGTCGCAAAATATCTTCCCGCCATAACGGTTCTGGGTGAGTCTCGTCCGATCGCAGCTGCCAAGTCATCAACCTGACCAGAGTCACAGCGTGGACCCCTCAATATATAACCCCATCCTGGAAAATCCGAGAAAACCGATCGATCCGCCGGTCCCTCTTCAATACGCCTGCACATGTATACATATCTCCCTAGATACGCTCGATGCTTTGTCGGACCCTCGTCTTGTCCCTGGTTCGGCTGCATTCTTTCACTTTGCTGCTTCACAGCCCCCACCATTCCGTCTC
>JBBPSC010000191.1:0-26424 GCA_038093395.1 Baorangia bicolor
GAATGAAACACGCATCGTTTCCCCCAACAAACCAACCCTTGTCAGGCTTGTTCGCGAAGGAATGTAGTGCTCTTTGAAAGTATGTGGTTTATATCGCTGTGATCCCCATTGCTTACCGCGGTCTCGTCGTGTTTTTGTGTAGCATTGGGTCTTTACCAAGGTCCATAACTGCTGCACGTTGCTGGTTGTGTACACAAGTTGAGGCAGGAAATTTTTATTTTTTTAATCCGGATTCCCAGCTGTGACGTTATCGCCCCGGTTCTTGTCAATACCAAGCGACGAGTAAGCAGATTGACCCTTCACCCCAGACCACTCGTATTTTACACGCCAACCATGGATTGTCCATTGTGCACTGGAGCGGTGTGCCACGTCGCGCTTCAGAAGATCTCTCCCGACGGTGACACGATCGACGTCACCTAGTTCGCTGCCCTTTGGACGATATCTGGCGCAACTGAGGCATGAGATCAGATGGTGCACGCGATGGCCTCTCACTATTCTCTGGCGACCTGTTTTTTGCCATTCGGTGACCCTCGGAAAGCTCTGGCATTAGCTCTGGCACAGGAACTCCCTCCATTATAGACGGAGATTTATCAGGAGGGAGAAACGGGCGGACATACAAGATCGTAAGGGGAGAGTATATGGTTGCAGGGCATTGTGGATACACAACCCTCCTTGGACATGAATATCTGATGGCGACGAGCACGGGCAACCGATCATTTGGGAGGACTACTTACCTGGTGAGTATCGATATGCGGGGCGAAGTGACTCTGCATGCACATCTCATGATTTCTCTGGCAGGAGCCCACTGTATTAACGACGTCCGTTTACTACGTGAAAAGAAACAAGAAACAGATCGTACTTAGAGTGTACAGTATAGAGATGGCCGCCAAGTGCACCAGGGCTGGATTTTCATTCCAGTTTGCCAGAATTGGGATGTTACGGACAATGAGACGATTGGGACACGTGATAGACAAGCCTAAATATGGACATAGCAGTAGTCACGTGTGAGTAGATAAGTCTTGGATAAGCTCGATCAACCCTTGTCGCGAGTCGCAACGCACGCATGGATCCCAACGCCGAAAACGATACCGTTCCCCTTCAAACTTGCCCAGATTGTGGCACATCTCTGCACTTTTCATGCAACGAACGAGTCTCCGTGAACGAACGAATCAAACGAGGCATGCACGTCCTGATCCAGTCCCGCACATTCCCAGGTATCTATGAGATAACGAATGCAAATCCTGAATATATGCGACTCAGACCGATGTTATTGCGTGCAAACTTGAAGCAAGCTACTGGCCTCCGGTTCAACCACGACATCCGTCCAACATTCGAGCAAATCAAGGCTTTTGGTGGTCAACTTCGTATTCATGTCGTCAGGATTCTTCTCGATGGTGACAGCGCGTTCTATAACTACCCACACCGCTCGGATCCCCTGCTCCAGCACGAGCCACGGCGTAAACTCCCGGCTGGTATCAAGGCCAAACAGTTTCCCCTTCGTACTTCAACGATCAATGAAAGCTCTGTTTCGGGAAGCATTGCCGTTATCAACGATGTGTACATCAACCAACTTAAGATGACGCACGAGGAGCTCTCGGACATGGCCATTCTAAGTATCAACGACCAGTCAACAAATGCCCGAATACGGGGTGCGAAAGTCCTTCGGACGCAAGATGTCAACCCATTCACGCGGCTCCAGTTCATCCAGCTCGGCTTCGGGCTCTTTCACCTCTCTATGAACCTCATCTGGGCGCTTCTGCATGTTCATCGTGGCTCAATCAGTGAACCTGGCAGCTTGTCCTATTTTTTCGCTGTCCTCGATCGCACGCATCTTGGTTGTGAACACCCCGACTATCACACGCTACTTGCTACGCTCATGCAAATTCTCCGTGGGGTGATCCTGAATGCGTGGAAGGTTGAATGTGGTTACACCACCCTTGCAGCATTCTCGCTGTCCAACCCAACCCCCAAACAGCTCCGTGACATTGCCAACCAAATCCTTTATAATCATGTAACCCCGCCACTGGACCCATCGAGCCTGAGCAAGACACCACACGCTGTACCAATCGACAACATGAATCGGAATCTCCGAATCTTGACACGTGACCTACTCTATGTCCCCGAACTCACGCATGCAGCATCGGACGGAGACTTCGGGAGGGTTGAAGATATGCTCGGATATCTGACACTGACCTTCCGTGGTGCCGGGTCTAACAACTATTGCACAGAGATTCTTCACTTTATTTTCAACCTGAAGCGTATCTGGACGCCCGAGTTTGCGTAAGTAAAATATCTCTGTGAGAATGTTGCATTTGATCATGCATGACAGCGATGTCATGCGCGACAATATGCTTGTCAACCTGACTGGACTCGAGGGCCACTTTATGGCTATTGACCTAGATATCGAACATCCCGTTCGCTTTTTGAAGGTATTTCATAGTTTATCTGATTGGCTCAAGCTGTCTCAACCACAGTCGAAAAGCGCTTTTTCGCAGCGAAGGGTATACATCCAAGTTGGGATCACTTGGGTGATATCGATACCCCAGCAACAGTTGATCTCCTTCAGCACGTTCGAGAGCAAGTCGGAAGCTCGTACCACGGTCTCACTCACATTCCTCCCGACACCGACACTTCAGTGCAAAAGATCGCATACAAAGTCAACGAGCTTGCGATGCATGTGGTCACGACCGGTCGTAACACAAATACAACAGTCAAACCTGTCGTCGATGCCCTTACAGTTGGGGGGCAGAAACTGAAATCTTCGACATTGGCCACCTTTAATAGAAACGTACAGAGTCTGGTAACAGGGGAGGGTGTCGAAGCCGAAGAAGATGAGATTCCACCTGTTTCATTTGCTTTTACGGACGACCTTCGCGCTGAATGACAGCGTCAGATGGACGGTTTGAGATCCTCAGTTCAAATGTATTGTTACTAGTGGCTGCGGTTTTGAGAACTTGTAGGGGTGTGAACAAACGCAAGTACCTGCAGATTGAACCCATTGCTATCGCGAACAAATCGCGAACGATGAATTGTTTCATGCGTGACGCAGCACGATCCGATGTGTCTACGAAATATTTCATGATCATTTGTTTTCCCTCAAAATTATGTGTTTACATAATAAATCGAACTTCAACTTGAATGCTCCAGCCCAAATCGCTGTAGAAACTAGAAAGCTCCACAAAACGTGAAGACCATGTGCATGAACCCTCAAGGAGCCAAGGACGCTGTAGAGTTGTACGTATTGAAACTCATCCTCCTGTGATAAATTTTGCGAGAGGTCGGTCATTCAACGACCCCGAGGACCGGAGGGTGTCTTCATCATTAAATTGGTAAAAACTGAACTATTCGGATCCGAGTCAATCCCCATTTGTGCCCCAGCGTCACGGTCTATTTGGCAATCCCACAGCATGGCCTCATTTCTCACCACCGATTGCAGCTATGGATGTGGTATCCAGTGTTGCCTCTGTCGTAGGACTCGTCCAAGCCACAATGCAAGTTGCCACTGTGCTCAATCGATATATATCCGCTGTCAAAAACGTCGATGCTTCCCGTTTAAAGCTCTTCGACCAAATCAAGTTGATATCTGCTGCAGAGCAGGCGATCGAGAGGCTCGTACAGGGCTCATCGCCCTTGTTGTGCGACCCAGAGCTACAGGCATTGATAGACGAATGGTTCAGGGAGGATGCTCTTCCAACCAAGTGCAAGAAAGAGCTGGAGGAGTTGTCGTGTTGGCTTGAAGGGCAGATCGAGAACAAGAAAAGGAATAAATGGGGCAAGAGGATTGTATGGCCCGCCAAGGAGGACAAAATACAGGCCGCCATACGAGCCTTTGAGGGATATATGCCCTATTTTCATTGCATAGTCTCAATGGAATCCTTGTGAGTGGAGTGATATTTCATCACAAAATGTGACATTTGACGAGATATTGATAGGAGTATAGTTCGAACCATAGCCGCGAGAAACAAGGACATCGACCTTGACGTTGCAAAATGTGAGTAAAGTGATTGCTTAAGGTGGTTGGAATGCAACTCGAAACATTTATTGTGTGTAGCTGAACTACTAAAGTGGCTGGACGGGTTCGACTGTACAGACAAACATGAGAATACTTGCGGACAGCGGCAGAAGACGACAGGAGAATGGTTATTCAAAGAACAGCTCTATATCGACTGGCGCAAATCTTTAACAAAGTTCTTCTGGCTTCACGGAAAGCGTAAGTAATCGTCTGATGGGAAGGTTACGAACTCGAGATTCATTTGACCCCTCTTACCTGGCCTCTGGCCCATTAGCTGGCGCAGGGAAGTCTGTCCTGGCGTACGTGGTTCTCTACGCTGATCTGAGCTTTCCCATTCATTCATATGTTGCAGGTCCTTGGTGATTAACAACCTTTTCAGCGGACTAACGGACGACGAAACATTTGCATACTTTTACTGCGACTTTCGGAACCCCCGCTGTACGACTGCTATGGAAGTCTTCCGCTCTTTGGCCAAACAATTATTGTTTAAATCGAAGCACGATTGGTTATCATCCTTTCCCGACCTGATGACACGCAAACAGCAAGGTGCCGGACCGCCAACGAATTTGGGTACATTGTCAGACCTCCTGCAGCGAGCGGTAGAACTACACGAACGGCCAATCATTGTGGTTGACGCACTCGATGAATGCAGTGATCTATCGAACCTGCTCGATGAACTGATAAACCTATCCCACGGACGCTGCCGGTTGTTCGTGACGAGTCGATCGCTGCATATTATCACGCAGGTTTTTAAAGGTCTGCCTTCCATCTCCTTGAACGATCGGGCCGGTGTAATGCGACATGACATGTACTTCCACGTCAAGACGGAGTTGGAGTCTCGATCAAGACTCAAGATCCTTCGGCAGGACCTCAAGGATGAGATTCAAGGCGTGCTAATGAAGAAAGTTGATGGGATGTACGTACCATTATGAGTGGGTTCGCAAAGTAATTTGACCGAACGCGTCAATTCTCTGTAGGTTCCGATGGGTACAATGCCAATTGGACCGACTTAACAATTGTTACTCTCTCGGGGATGTCCGCGAAGTGCTGGACACGCTCCCTGAAACACTATACGAGACTTACGATCAAATGTTACGCGCGATCGACAAGAAACCGTTTGGGTCCCACATAGCACGCAGAGTGCTCACATGGCTTGTCACAGCGCTGCGGCCGCTGAGCCTGTCTGAGCTCGCGGAGGCGTTGGCGATCCGCGACGATAAGCCGGATTGGGAATATGCCCGCGCTCCGATGCACGAAAATGTCATCTTGGAGATTCTTGGCAGTCTTGTGACATCTGAGAAAAATGGGACCATAAGTCTTTCGCATTACAGTGTCAAGGTATGTCCCGCAGCGCTGGAACGTCACGGTCTTTAGTATAACATTTCTTGGCAGGAATACTTGACTTCGGATACCATCGCGCACAGTACATTTTTCGTTCATTCGCCGAGTGCATCGCTGGAGCTTGCTACGGTTTCAATCTTCTCTCTCATACTCTTTGGTGACAAATCGAAACCCGCGGTGGATACTGGATGTTTTCATCTGCCCATTTACGCGGCTGATTATGCTCTCTTGCACCTCGCGGACTGCCACTCTGATCACAACGAGTCCCTTGTAGGACTCCTATTAACCCTTGAGGATCACATCTCCACACATCGTCAAATCTACGCACATCTTGAATGGTTCCACAGGTGGATGGCAATCGTACCGCGGTTGGCGCTCTACATCATCGTTCACTTTGGGCACCTATCAATGCTCCGCCACTATCTCGATCGCTATCCCATTCAAGTCACGCAGGAAGACAATCCGCTCGTTCACGCCGCACTGTATAGCGATATCCCTCGCGTCCAACTTTTGCTTGACAATGGGCTTGATGTCAATCTTGAAGGTCACGTCTACAAAGGTTCAAGTATACGCAAAATATCGCCGTTGACAGCAGCTGCACGAAACGAAACGCCAAAATACCAGGAAGGACTGGTCAAGCTTTTGTTGCCTAATGGGTGTATCGTTCCAAGAGATGCTATCCATACCGTTCTTTTATGCGACTCGGGTGCCCCTTGTAACCCCCCTATCGTCCGCATCCTTCTTGAGCATGGTGCGGATCCTCGGCGTTTGGTCACCGGAAAGAGATCCTGCTTGCACCTTGTTTTAGAAGCTCGGGGAATGCCTCTCGACGACCGACTCGAGATTGCTCACATGCTATATGCCGCCGGATGCGATCCCATGGCACTCGATGACAGGGGTCTTTCACCATTGCATCTCGCCATCCAGTCCCTCTCACAGGAGTTCGTAAGGTGGTTCATTCAATGTGGCTTCCAGTTACCCTCGGACGCTATCCTCTATACCGCACCGGATTTTCGCAATTGGACTGACGTCGAGAGATTCCTCTCTATGCTGGATTTTCTCATTGTCAATGGTGCGCTTGCGAGCACCCAGGATGCGTACGGGTGCAACGCGCTTCATCTCATCTCTAGCTATCTACAGGGTTTTGACGACATGTCTGTCGAGCGCGTCGTTCGGATGTTGGTCGAGCATGGGTGCGACATCAATTGCCAGAACGACGCAGGAGAGACTCCGTTACAGATAGCGATGTCATCTCGTCCGTCGTTGCATGCGCTGGGTGTCTTTCTTAGTCTAGGCGCTGAGTTGCCCGTAGACATTTTCCACTACCGTATATGGTGAGCAACTGCAGTGCACACAGCTTACTCAATCTAGACATACTGTGGGATGAATCAATCCAGGACAACTTACGCATCAGCCCTTACGACTACGTACCAGGAAACACCATATGTCAAATATAAACGAACGAAACCCTAATGAATGACAATAAGCGCACGCCATGAAACCTTTTCGGGATCAAGACAAGGGGGTACCGATTTAAACTCAGGTAGCAGTGACACAGAAAATGGACTCCAGTGCGAAGGACAGTGATCATGAGGACTGAGGTAGTTGCGATAAAAATGCACAGTGAATGATATACAAAGTTACAAACCAAGACACGAGGTATATAAACAAAAAGATTCCGAATGATCATGAGGCTAGATTCATCACGAAAATGTTCGGTGCTATGAACCCAAGGCGGGAGCTGGTGTAGTGATCCTTCTTCAACAGCCCTTCAAAATAAATCTTGTCCCTGAGCCAATCTGCGAAGCCGGTACATAAGCACGCGCGTAAGACCCAGATCGCAGATGACACTTACCAACACGTTTGTAGCGGTTAGGTTGCGGGGTATTATAGTACATCTGCCCGGGCCATCCCCCGCTAGACTGGTTGTTCTGAGCTACTCGCTTGACTTGTTCTTGCAATCGCGCTGGAAGGGAGGAAAATTCTGGTTCCGTGATATAATTCTCAGTATACCTAGTTCCGCGGAATCAAATCGTCAGTCAATCTGCCATGAGCCAACGAAGCGCTCGAAACGGACTCCTTCCATATCGCGCCACAAACATCGCCCGTGGTGACCCCTCGATCGTTATGAACGATCGTGCACCATGGGCTGAGTTCGGTGATAATGATGAGGTCCGTGACACGTGGCAGTGTGGCAGGTTCATCTTTGGCAGTGAAGGGGATATCACGATCTCTGGCTTCGTTGTTGAATCCTCCTGTCGAACCTGGTAGAACGGAGATGAGCATACAGCCACTGCATCGACCAAATTCATCGTACCAGTAACAAGATTGAATATGAGGTGAAAACTGGGATCCGTGCCTTGGAGGATAGGGTGCAATTGGAGTTCGGTTTTGAGTAGGTAGAGATCGGTCTGAGATAACACTGGACCATCTAATCCAAGAAAGACATCAGGAGGATATCTCGAGAATCATCCCATCGTACCCACAGCTTGAACCAGCAGCCCATTTGCCTACCACCGAGTCACCCATGTTTCCGTGTGGCGTTGATTCCCAGAAAGCGGGAGGTGAACAGGAAGCAGCTCTGTGAGCAGTGTGAGACCAGCTGTTACGAAAAGAAACAAACAGCAATGGTACAGGCGAAGAATAACCTTTTATAGTGACCATGTATGATCAGAGGTGGCAGTGTAAACCAGCTGACCGATTAGATTAGACCTGAGTCATTGCACAGCTATCCATAACTTGACCGCACGGCCAACACACGCTCTCACAGCTTGACTCTGAAGCTATAGCAATCATGCCTCCCAAAGGTGGTAGCGCAAAGAAAGAGAGTGGCCGTGCTAAAAAGGCAGAGAACGAAGCCAAGAAACAAGGGGCGGCAGCTGCTGACAAGGTTCAATCTCATTGCCGCTGCTCGTTATAACCGGTTAATCCTGTACGACCTCAGGAACGCAAGGAAGCTGAGAAGTGGTCTGAAGGTTCCAAGGCAAACAAAGCAAAGGAGGAACGGGAGGCAAAGCGCCGTGAGGATATGGCGCGCAAGGCCGAGAACGCGCGTTTGCTTGCAGAGGAGGAAGCAGCTGCGCCGTCAAAGGCCAAGACCGCACCCAAGGCCGGGGCAAAGAAGGGTGCAAAGGCTGTCACGCCTGCGGGGCCTGGCGCAATTGCTGCGGGTGGGGGCCTTGAGAACGAACCAGAGAAGTCGAAGAATGCTTCCCCTGGCGCAGGGGAAGTCGAAAGTTATGCAGCGACTGGAATCGACAATGCCATTGATCTTCTCGAAGTCGTCACTGCAAAGATGGACAAGGCGAGTGTTGGCCAGCAGGCTGCTGGCATTGAAAGGCATCCAGAGGTTCGTTGTCGTTGACTCATCTGTCACACGCATGCTCATTGGGCCGTAGCGGAGGTTCAAGGTTCGTTCAGTTCTAGATCTTACACCGTCCGACATCCTCAGGTGAGCTACAGGCAGCTTTCGAAGCTTACAAAGAAACAGAACTTCCGAATCTCAAAGTCGAAGTACGTACTTAGTTCAATCTCGTGGCTTTGCATTTGATCATGATTCGTTAGCATCCTGGCTTGCGACTGCAACAATACCTCGTCAGTCACATGTTTACAACGCTTTCTAATCAGATCAAAGTCCGCTGACGGTATCGACACAGGACATCTTGCACAAGCAATTCCAGAAGTCTCCGGATAATCCGTAAGGGCTACAGTGTACCTTTGCACTGCCCTGATGTTAATCATCGTTCGACAGATTTAATCAGGTAACTGTTTCCTACGATGCCTCCAAGGAAGAGCGGACGCAGGCCCTCAAGGAAAAGCAGGATGTGGTGCAGAAGAGGATGCGGGTTGGATCAGATTAATGACCCTCTTCCGGAGCTGAACTGTTCAGAATGTTGTTCTATACTTGTAGAGTTTAGGTTTCGCAGTTTCTGATACCATGAAGGCCAGCTCAGCGTAGTGGTATTACATTCTTGTATTAAACCAATCGTGATCATCATTTGATAGATTCGCACACAGGGCTTAGAATGAAACATAGCAACGCAGTGGGGACACACGCCTAGGACCTCTGAAAGCATTCCAGAACATACAAACACCGCACTTTGTTCTCGACTGTGGATGGTGACACAGGGACCACCGGAAAGTAGCACGACAAACGACACAGCCAAGGGTCTCGTGCGCTGCCGCAGTTGGCCCGTGGAACAAGGGGCGGTGCTTTGAGGGTGCATTATGTAAGCAAGGGGGAGGGTATAAGACACTGAGGGAGAACATAAAAGTGACAATCCAGACACTAAACCGCAAGACAGTATACGAGCTTACTGTCATGCCTTCGATATCCATCATATCAGTCGATACACCCCTGCATGTGCCGACGAAAGGACCAGAGTTAACAAACACCCTTCTGATCACTCAGGTGCCTCAAGATTTTTTCCAACCCATAATTCTCGCCGCACTCCACGACTTCTTTGCTTTGTACGGCGAGATCAACCAATGGGCACCGCTATCGTGCTTTTCACGTATAATCGTGGTTTACTGTAACGAGGACTCGGCAGAGCAAGCAAAACGGAACTGTGATCCATTAATTATTCAACCGAGCCATGGGTGAGCGGAAAGTTGTGATGTTGGTGTTCGTCCGCTCATCAGACTTTCAGTTCCTCAACCACTCTCCGGGTCTTTCGGGCTGACCGGAGTCCGTTAATCACTCACTCGCCGCCATCCGATGATAATTTCTTGAGACCTCCGCCACTGGACAAGAATTTCTTGATTTCTCCTCCGGGATCACCTCCAGTAGGCTGGGAACCAATTCGGGAGGACCCACCTAACACAGCGACATTGGCGGGGGATTTGATTGCAGCGTTGAAGAAACTGCAACTTCGAGAGCGGCACGGGAACAGAGAGGTATTACTAGAACCGGAGGAGGGTGTCGGGGTTGGTGTGTACGTGGAAGATGCTGATGGAACCGATAGTGAGGAAGATGACGACGAGGTGGTGGATTGGGAGTACGGGACCCCCTCTCCGGCACGTTTGAGATGGAAGCCTGCACCTACGGCCATGCCCCCGATGCCTTTTACTCTGCGGTGATGTTGGTGAGTGGACTCTCTTGTATCCTTTTTTCAAAGATGATACCTATCAGACCTGTTCCGAGCATTTTGCTGCGGAAAACATGTATTGCCTTTTTTTCGCTGATAAATTATTCTTGAGTTCGTGTGGGTTGCATGCTCATCGCTGACTTGTTTACGTCTTTGCAGGTGATATTCTCTACGTCAGCTCTAGACTGGTTGTGGCGCCGCTTCGTAGCCAAAACAAAGCGGCTTGTCTGGCTTTCTCATTTTCCTTTGCATGGACCATGGCTGTATTGTTGTATTGCAAGTTCACAGGTTTTAGGCACGCTAGCATCCCCATATGCCTCATGTACACATATCAAAATTTGACCGCTCTTTCCAAATGGCGAGTTTATTCTGGTGCGATCAGGAGATGGCCGCAGCAGATGGCCGCAGCACATCATGTCGCCTTCCATATGGAAATTCAGTAGTAACTCCTGTTGTCATTGTCGGCTACACATTCCTCAAAGGTCTCGACCGCGTCAGAGCGTTCCATTCTAGCAATATGTCTGATCAAATAAGTGCTCCCCGAAACCGATTTCTTGTGGAATGGAATCACTACCAATTGACAGCTGCACAGCCACAATACGGGTGACACTCGGTAGGGTCCGCCAAAATATTACATAATTATACACATCCCGACTAGGTTTTTAAACTCAGTTTACTCCCGAAAATGGCCATTGTCGATTAGCCGAAGTCATTGTTCCTTGTCGGCGTTATTGTTCTTTGGTCGAGCAGCAACCGAGTTTTCTTTATTCTCCGTATACAACAAAAAGGATGTCTACCGGGTCCCATTTCACCCACAGGAGCCCGTCGCTCTTTCCTTCTTCTCTTCCTCTTATACGTTCATCACACTCTTTCACTGGCTCGACATGACGTCGACCATCCTTGCCATTTCTCTTGCCTTTGGCGCGTCCGTAGGTGAGAGTCATTCACTGTCCAATCTGGCGTCCATCCGCTAATATCCTCCAAGTCGCACAATCTCCTTCTGTCATCTGCGTTGCTGGTCAATGCCTTGAGGGTTATTCGAATACCACTAGTAAGTTACTTTCGTGCACCAGAGTCCCGTTGCTCAGTTTGCGTTTCCAGTCGGTAGCACTTTGTCAGCATCAGGAGGGTCCACTCCAGTGCTTTTGCTCCCCGGGCAATATACCTCTTCGACGAACCCGCAACTTCTCCATGACCTTTTAACGTCCTCTTCGGCCTCCTTGTCTCCATCAGCTGGATTCGCGAACTCCAGTTCACAGTCATCCGTCTCATTACCGCTTACGGTGGAACTTCAGCCAGGTATCGTAGTCTACCCGCACGCATTCTACTCTGGTCAAGGATCATATACCGGTCTACCAACTTCTCCGATTGCGAACGCATCGGCATTAAGCGCGTCGTCACTGGCACTTTCTGGAAATGTCTGGGCAGAGGTTTCTGCAGGTAGCAACAACCGAGTCATCCTCTGGAATTCGATCCCCGATGTCGGCCAACTGCCTCAGACTGCTTCCGGTTCGCTCTTTCTTTTGAACTTGCAGTCTACCGCGTGTTCTCCACCCTGCTCTGGCAATGGTGTTTGTTCTGCCTCAGGTACTTGCACGTGCCCAACCGGATTCAATGGAACTTCCTGCGAGTCGTGTGCTCATGGATATTTTGGACCGACGTGCAAAGCTTGTCCTTCAGGCTGCACGTCTTGTGACGATGGTATAACCGGCACTGGCCGTTGCCTTGCTCCGGTTGTGACAAATCCTCCATCGAGCTGTAACTGTGTCAATGGGGAATGTGGCGCTAATGGCCAATGTACTTGCCTTACGGGCTGGACCACCGCGTCTAATGGTACCCAGTGTTCTGCGTGTGCGTCTGGCTTCTTCCTCGATTCCAGCGGAAACTGCGAAGGTGAGTCGATTTGTAGCATTCTGCGACACATTTTTGACCTCGCCACAGTTTGTTCGCTTGGTTGCGCTGAATGCGCAAATGGATCTGGCGACTGCATAACTTGCAAGTCTGGTTATACTCAGGACGGCAATGACCGTACGCTCTGCGATGCTGTTCAACAACAGACTTCCAGCGGGACTGTATGCCCGTCAGGTAGTTACAGTGCTGGGTCTTCTTGCCAGCCTTGCTCTCCCGAATGTCAGACGTGCACGGGGTCTACGTCGAACAATTGTGTCATCTGCGCTTCTGGCACTTATTCATTCAATGGCACTTGTGTACAAACGAACAGCGGGGGTGTTTGCCAGGGTTCATCTCTTATCGCCAACAACAACAAGCATGAGTGTGACAGTGAGTACTGTACTTCTTTGCTCTTAGACCTCGCTGAATCGGGTTTCACAGGTTGTGGGCCAAAGTGCACTTCTTGCCAAATTTCGAATTTCAATGTTGCGTCGACAATCAATCAGGCTCAGTGCACAGGTTGCTTGCCTGGTTATGTTCTTTACCAGGGAGCTTGTGTGCAAAGTTGCCCTTCGGGTACTTTCCTATCGCCCACGGATAACCTTACTTGTACTGGTTCGTAACGTGCGATCGTAGTTCTTGTGCATGTTTGCTTACCCTTGCTACAGCATGCTCTTCGTCGTGTAGTAGCTGCTCTGGAAGCGCCAATTACTGCCTGACCTGCAGTAATGGTCTACTCGCTTCTAGCGGTTCCTGCATCAGTTCGTGTCCGTCGAACACGTTTAGCTCATCCGGTACTTGTGTCACTTGTCACCCGGATTGCGCAACGTGCTCCGGTGGATCTTTCAATCAATGCACGAGTTGCAACAAGAATCTTCCGGTCCTCACGAACGGTCGTTGCCTAGCTACCTGTAGCCAGAACCAGTACTTCGACAGTACCTCGTCCACATGTCAGTCATGTGATGGGAGCTGCGCCAGTTGCTCGGGTTCAGGTCCAAACAACTGTCTTGCCTGTTCAAGCGCCAGTCAAGTCCTCCGCGGCGGAACCTGCGTTGCTGCCAACTGCAGCAGTGGAACCAACGTCGTTTCGGGTCTAGGTGCATGTCTCACCGAACTTGTTCTCGTCCCCTCTTCCTCTAGTTCTGGGTCCTCGCCTCTTCCATCTATCTCGGGAATCTCGACGCCCACAAGCACCACGACGCAACCTTTATCGTGGTGGGAGATTCTTCTCATGGCGCTCGGCTGTGCGTTTATTTTCATTGCGTTCTTGTACTGCTGGCGCCGTCGTGCACGGAAACAACGCGCGAAGGAGACGGCAGCCTTCGCCTCTGCCAAAGCCCTCGACCACAAGTCCAACTGGAGAGTGCGTCTGGCACGTTTCGGCGCAAAGCTGTTTGGACGCTCGCCAAGCCAACCTCGTCCGGACTCTGAGGAGATGGCACTGTGGAAACTGCGTGCTGCAGAGGAGGCACAACACAATCGGGAGCTGGAGAAGCTCATTGAGGCGTACGGATTTTCGAGAGCAAATTCCCTGCATGAACCTAAGCGGGTGGAATCGCATGACTACGAATCGTACCGTTCTCACCGGATATCTGGGACCTCTTTGTATTCTGAAGTGACTGGGATACCACAGCGTGGGCCCCAACCTCGGCAACCTGTGAAGACGAACCCGCTGACCTCGCGATTTTCCTCGACCACTCTCGGCTCCTCGGTGTACAAGAAGCCGAGCTTGATGAGACGGGAACCTTTTCCACCAACGGATGCTGAGACATACGCTGCCTCCGTTCGACAGTCACGCCATGCAACTAGCGGAACATACTGTATAACACCAACGAACACGGGCGGATCACGCAACCCGTTCCGTAAATGAAACGTTTACTTTCATATTCACAAGTATTTTATGAGCCTCTTCACCACATGGGCGCACGATACAATTAGATCGGATTTATTACAATGATGGATGCTTTTCATTCCCTTGTTGACACGGTTTTCCCCTTACAACTGTCACTGTATCCATTTACCCCCTTGGTCCCACAAGTTGCATCATATAGTGCTAGTTTAGTATATACGCGGGTAGTTAATGTAGCATGATGAACATTGCAACGGCGCAAGTTACGTATATTGAATGTGCCTTGCCCCTGTGTGAGCGGTTGATTAAATGACCGCGTGAACGAGTGTCCAGTAGGTGCGGTGTGGCAGTTGGCGGCGGATGTCTATCCTTGGTTGCGTCCGAGCCTACGTCTTGATCAACCCACGTGTATGTGCACAGGACCCAAGGACACACAATTTATCAATAAATCTGGACATGCCCGCACCCTAACGGCGTCCTAGCCGCTCTCCCGTGATAGTCAAGCTTCGACTCCTTTTAAGCATGATCAGAACGGCGAATTTCGCCCCACACATCCCCACCCTCTCGCTGCTCTCCTTCTGTACCTCAGCGACGTGATGATTATATCCGTTGGCTCTGTGGCGGGCAGGCATGCCCAGCCCTCATCCTCCCAGGCATGGTATGACGATATCCCTGGTTCCATCTGCGGTCCCGAAGATGGCCCCTGGCCACGTTTGTTCACACGTCTTGGAACATCTGAAGCTTGGGCAAAGCTCGCACAAGCGTCCGATCCGCAGAGCATCTCCTATGGTGCCTGCGGACGGTGGTGTGCAGATGCGGTCAACTTTCAGCCGTTCCCTGGGACGAGGAGCCAAGATCGGTATACAATGCAGCGGCTCAACATCGGTGGACGAACGTGGATGTTTACGGCCGTGTTCGATGGCGAGTCGGCGATAGTGATCTGCTTGTTTTTTTTGGGATGGCCTTGACGGGTCGTCGTTCGCAGGGCATCTCGGTGACGCAACAGTGGAACATGCGGCGTATCACATGCCCATCATAGTACGGCAGTTTCTCGAGGAGATCACGCTGAAGCACCGTGGGCGCGTCGTTCCACCGCCGCTGATCGCGGACATGTTCAGCAGTGCGATTCGATCCTTTGATGATGCTATTGCCAACGACGTTTTGGATTTATTTTCGGGCGAGTTGCAATCGATCAGGGATATGCCGGACGAGAAGATCTACGCCATCCTCAACGACCATGCAACGGGCGGGCAAAACTTCAAGAAGGCACGATTGTGCATGTATGGTACTACAGCCCTTGTTGCGCTAGTCGACCCTGACCACGAAAATCTATGGTTGGCTAATCTCGGCGATTGTCAAGGAGGTGGGCACAGAGGGCTCTCTCTTATCGCTCGCTAGCTGATGTGCTTGTGACCAGTCATGGTCTCGGAGACCGAGCACCGGACGTGGAATTTTGAGGTTTTGACCACAAATCACAACGGCGCCAACAAATACGAGGTTCAGCGCGTGGAGAGCGAGCATCCGGGAGAGCCCGAATGCGTTGTCGACGGCCGCGTTCTCGGTGCCATCGCTCCTTTTCGATGTTAGTTAGGGTCTCAGGGCTTCCGGCCTGTTGCGTTTCTACACGCTTACGTCTGATCTGGCTTTCGTCACTTCAGGTATTGGCGACACGCCGTTCAAGCAACCGCCCGAGTTCACAAGGCGCATCCTATACAACCTCTTACCTGGTGATCACGACACGTCTCCATGGGAGGAGTTCCTCGTCAGGAACTTTACGCCGCCTTATATATCTGCCATGCCCGAGGTGACGCATTATCCGCTCGATGCGTCGCAAAAGCGTCTGCGGAAATACCTTGTGTTGTCTTCCGACGGGTTCACGGATATCTGTGGGGAGGGTCAACGGAGCGTGATCGAGCGGTGGTTGCAGTGCGTGGGATCGCGGCCAGAGTGCTGTGAGACGGGTAACATGGCTTTGCAGTTACTTTGGCAGGGGCTTGGGGGAGACCCGGTGGGCGTGTCCAAGGTGTTGACGTTGGACCTGGACGTACCTTGGCTGGATGACATTTCAATCATCGTTCAATCTCTGTAGAGAATTGAGGGATGATTGTGAATATGGGTTCTTAGGGATACCACACTATTAGCCTGGCATTGTACTAGTTGGCTTGTCGGTTCTGCATGCATTGATTTTGATTCCTGCCGCGGTGCTGCCAGTGGTCAAGAGGTTGTCCCGAAACGGTTTTGCCAAATAAGGCACCCGACCAATGCAGCACCTTAGTCAGGAGCTTCCATGGCGGGAGCACCAGTCAATCCGTCTCAGCCCCTTGAAGACCCGGATATCATGGAAATGTATGAGGGGGACGTCATGCCAATTAATGACACCGATTATACCACCGCTGCCAATGCTGTCCAGACGTCCCTGAAACACGATCGCGAACGTTCCAACAGCCTTGGCCCCGACAACCTTGTCGACGTGTCAGGCGCGACAGGCACGAAGAGGAAGGTGGAGTATGGTCCTGAAGAAGATGGGGCCATATACGGCGCATCTCGATTCGGTCATTTTGGAGAGTATATGCGGCGGAAACGTGCCAAGCTGCAAATTCAGAACGCGAGCATGGACACGGAGGCGAGCGGGGAGGAGAAGAGTGACATCTTTAAAGGCATCTCCGTATACGTGCGTTTCCGTATTCTACTTTATGTTCTTGGGAATGTGTAGACAAAAAAAATGGATCTAGGTGAATGGCTGGACGAAGCCGTCAGTGCAGGATATCCGGAGACTTCTTCTTCAGCATGGGGGCGTCTTTCAACCGTATCTCGATGAGAAAGCGATCGTGCACGTGCGATATGTTGTGCTGTTGGTCTTGTGTGGTGACCTTGTTCCACAGGACCCACGTCGTGACGTGTTCGCTCACTGCAGCCAAAGTCAAAGAGTTTAAGCATATGAAGGTGGTCAGGCCTGAATGGCTCCTGGATAGCGTGACTGCTGGGTCTCTCCTTCCGTGGACGAATTACATTTTTCGTCCGGGCGATAGATCGGACCAATCTCAGGGCTCACAGATCGGTCAGGCGACGCTACAGTTACACGCCGCTCAACCGACTTCGTTGACGACTACACCCCAGGCTGGACAGTCTAATTCGAGTGCAGCTGGCGCTGAAGGAGATGCTGGGCCGAGCAAAGAAGTCAGACTGGAGCCAGAGCCCTCTGGCTCCGAATGGGCTCCACGGCCCCTCTATATGACAGACCCCGGCACAGAGGAGGACGCTGCGCGCATTCCCGAGTACGCCGCACGCCGCTCGAATGAGATGGCTGAACGCGTGATGGCTAATCCTCAGTGGAGAGCGGCGCATACATCTATCGCGCCCGACTTTATCGAAGGCTTCTACAAGAATTCGCGGCTACACCATTTGTCTACTTGGAAGGCAGAGCTTAAAGGTCTCGTGGCAGAGGCGCAAGAACGTGCGGAGAGTGGCGCGCTTGATGCGCTGCCTGACGACAGTGATGGGGCCGCCGTTTCTGGCGTACGAACGAACTCTACGAACGAGTTTAGCATGAGAGGCGCAGAGTTTGTTCTTAGGTCTCCTTCCCGAGCCAAGGGAAAGCAGAAAGCGGAGGACGTTGAGAGGGTTATCATGCACTGCGATTTCGACTGTTTCTTCGTCTCCGCTGGCCTTGTAAGCCGGCCCCAACTTCGAGGGAAACCCGTAGTTGTTTGCCATTCTCAGGGCAGTCAAGGTGGTGCTTCCAGCACGAGTGAGATCGCTAGCGCGAGCTACGAGGCAAGAGCATTCGGTGTCAAAAATGGAATGAGGTGAGTTTTCTTTGTTGAAACGCATGTCAAGGTGTTTTCTGACAGTACATTGTAGTCTGCGACAAGCTCGCCAGTTGTGCCCCGAGGTAGTCACTATCCCTTACGAATTTGAGCGGTAAGTCGACCGACTCGGCCTGCGTGATAGATGTCTTATGTCAGTTCGAAACCTCTAGATACAAGTCATTCTCGCTTCAATTTTATACCATTTTGATGCGTTGCGCGGACGATCTTCAAGCCGTGTCTGTTGACGAAGCTCTCATAGACGTATCCTCGGCAGTCGCTCGTCTGAGGTCCGCTTCCCCGTTCTCTGCCGACGATTTTACGGTCACTCTTGCACAGACCATCAGAGCTCAAGTGAAAAAAGCCACTGGATGTGAGGGTAGGTAACATCATACTCTGTGACGGTTCTCTGCTTATTGTCCCTATAGTCAGCATTGGTATCGCAGAGAACATCCAGCTCGCCCGCCTTGCCACGCGCCGTGCAAAGCCAGCTGGATTATTCCATCTCAAGCACGAAGATGTGCAACCAATCCTCGAACCGCTCGATATCGACGACTTGCACGGTTTTGGCCGTTCCACGCGCCAAAAAGCAAGGGAGAAACTCGGCGTGACGAACCTGGGCGAGCTGATGACACGGAGCAAGGCTCAGCTGTGCGAGGCGCTAGGAAAGGGTACAGGAGAGACGCTCTACAAGGCTATCCGCGGCATCGACGATCGGAAACTCGAATCGGACAAACCGCGCAAGTCGGTCTCTTGTGATATTAACGTGCGTTTTCTCCCTTTTGGATTCTAAACGATGCTGAGGATATGTAGTATGGTATCCGATTTGAGAACAACGAGCAAGCAAAAGAGTTTGTATATCGTATGGCAGAGGAAGTGGCCAGACGTCTAGACAGTACCTCCATGCATGGTCGCCTGCTGTCACTCAAGATTCTAAAACGTGATCCGAATGCTCCCAAAGAGGCACCAAAGGTACGTCGAGTCCTTCATTTAATGAAGGGGAGTTCAAAGTGTCTCTAGTTCATGGGTCATGGGCTCTGCGAATCGTTCAACAAGCAGACAGCACTGGCGAATGCGCAAGGCCAGGCGACGAGCGACAGCAAAGATATCGGAGACCATGCATGGCGACTACTCAAATCCTGGGGTTTCGACCCGGCAGAACTTCGTGGAATAGGTATCCACATCCAAAAGTTGGAAAATAGCCGGAACACAGACGTTGGACAGGCGAAGCTGCCCTTCCAGGCTGCGGATAGAAAACCTATGTCGAAGGGTTCACTGCCACCGAAGTCTAGGCTCGATGATGCACCTGAGCTTGTCGTCCAGCCGCCGTCTTCGCAAGGTGAACTTATAAACGCAGATGCACCTGTGCAGAACTACGCGGATCAGGTCGGCTTGCCATCCCTTTCACAGCTCGACATGGAGGTTTTGGAAGCGCTACCAGAAGACATCCGGAAAGAACTAGAAGACGAGTATCGACGTCGATCGCACTCGCCCATGGTCGTCGAGGCTTCACCCGCACCGACCGTCTCACCACCCTCCAAAGTAGCAGCTAAGGGTCCGAACGTGAAACGTATCACACAACAGCTCGCACCTAAATCAGGGAGCAGCCTCTCGCCAAAGAAGAGTGTACTTTTCGCGAAACGCGAAACGCCTGCGAGTGCATCTGCAGTGCGGGTCTCCGACGCCGAACTACGCGAGTTGGACATCGACCCAGATGTCTTTGTCGCGTTGCCTGTCGATATGCAGCGCGAACAATTGATCATGGCTCGGCACACCAAAAAGGGTGGTATCTTCAGCGAGCGGCGGCTTGTGATCAAAGATACGACTCGCGCGGCCCGCGAAAAACCTTCCTATCCGAAGAAGCCACCGCCGAAAGCACATCGTCCGTGTCCTCCAACGCTGAAGCAGCAGGGCAAGCAAAAAGGGGAGAAACTCTCCTTCACCGAGACGGACGACGTACAGCGTGTAATCGAAGCGTGGGTCGAAGGCTTCGAGAAATACCCTCCGAATCAAAAGGATGTCGATTTTTTTTGCAAATTTCTTGTGCAGAACGTGGAGTTTTCCGATGTGGGTATGGAGAGGACGATCGCTGTGATGAAATGGTGGCTGGTCCTGTTGCGTCGAAGGTGGGGGGTACACGAGAGAGATCAGTTCGAGGTAAATCAAGCAACTCAGCGGGTCACGTCGGAAGTTATAGGCAAGGCTTGGTGGAAAGCCTTTCGTGAAGTGAAGGACAAAGTCGATGTGGCCGCGCGGAAGCGTTTCGGAGGAACTTTGGCTTTAACGTGATCGATCATATACCTGCATATTTCACGACTATCGTATACTTGATATCTTTGGATCAGTGGGTCACCATACTAACAACTTACGAGGGCATACCTGGAACTGAATGCCCCCGAAATCTATTTGTCGCCTCTCGCAAGGAATATGTCTACGGAATGTCCAGCATGCTCTCCCCGTGCGACAATCTCAAAGGCGAAGTTCTTCAATCCCGCTTTCTCGAACGTGGACCGCATCTCCTCCTCCGTAAACCCCCCTCTGTGTGCGACGATGTGATGATACTCTTCAGGGAATATTTCATGCGTCGTCTCTCCATGAACAAGATCTGCGACGAGGAGCGATCCCCCCGGATTCAAATACGTTGCGACGAGGTACTTTGTCACCTCGTCGATGGAGGTGAAATGATGATAAGCAGACGCACACTATGCGAGATAGGGTAGGTAAATTGCCCATGCGCAAGCTCCGTTGGACACTATTGGGTACTCACGACGATCACGTCAAAGTCCATACCTTCCAGCTTCCTCTCGTGTGGGCTGACGCAGACGGCTCTCATTTCTTCGGGTGGGATACCATGATCGCTGACGATCTTGTTATATTGATCGACCATTCCTTGGCTGATATCCACGCCGACGATCGACTTGGGATCATCTGCCGCCAATATGCGGGAGATGAGACCTGTGGAACGGGCCATGGAGGCGAAGAAAGAATGGTGTGAGAACTGCCTCAAAAATGGCCTTCGAGAACGTCAAGTACTAGGCTCACCTGTTCCACACGCAAAATCCATCACCGTCGTGATCCCTTGCTTGAACAGCCCGGTGTCCCTCATAGCTTGCCCGATTTTCTCGGCACGCTGCCGTGCAGCGGGGAGATCGTCGTACTGGTGCGACGCTGCGTCAAAGTGGTGTTGGTTCGCCGTTTCATAGTCGTTCGTGTGGGGTGGTTGGTGCGAAGGTGGAGTGTGAGGGTCATGATGGTGGTGCGCATGTGCGTGGAGTGCTTCTCGGTCGTGGACGGGAGGCGCTTGTGACATGCTCGTTACGAGAAAGAAGTTACCAAGAATGGCGGAGGGCGTCTGATCAACCAGCGTGCCACGGTAATATTTATGTAAATGTAACTCGCAGGCTACTACTGGCCCGCTGGAAGGCGATTTTGTAGTGTCGAATCAAGATCCAAATATCCACGACTCCGGTTGTAAACTCGAATGTTGCCAACGGCTGGCAATAGTGGAAGAATCGCTGGAGAACAGTGGGAAACTTGACCTCCATTCCGTTATCCCGCATGCCTCATGATCTCCAACTTGAAGTTCCCGCGCGCCACCGCCAGCAACTGCTCAACAGCGATCTCGTTTGACCTCGTTGGACCCACTGGCCGACCATCCCGGGCCTGCTTTCCTTTCCTTTGAGTTGGTTTTGTGTCGCACTGAGAGCGCCCTTGTGACTTTGTGTCCATCGAGTCGCCCCGTCACTCGCCCCCTCGTTTCGTGCGACAGTGGGGTTGAAGACTGAGAGGAGCGTTCCCTTCCTCTCGCGGCGCCCGCCTCGTCCTGGTCGTTCCTCCGACCTTCTATACTATACAATGCGGAACCCACGCACCGAAGATCGGCATCAATATATTGACTACCAAGGGACGCGAATGTTGACAGCTGGCAATAGTGGAAGAATCGGTGGTCACCCATGATGTCAATGAGCCTATCATGCCGCATCAGGTACTGTGTGCAAAGTCAGGAGAACGATCGGTAAGGAGGCAAACCCCCCACTAGTTGCCAAGTTTGGTGCAATGGTCAATGCTGATCTCCTGACTGTCAGCTGTCTTTGCCGTCGTCCGCCGATTTAGGACAAAAGGATCCCGAGCCGGCTCTACGACGTAGACACTCATTCTGGTCCAACAATGCAACGTCTCATGTAACGGACGTGGTTGATTGTGCTGGTGTGGAGCACTGTCACCTGGCCTGTCACCTGGCTCGTCGTCATCCCGTCGGGCCTCTGAGTACAACAAGGGCCCGTCTGAGACACGGCACCATCGATCCGGGGGCTCCTTTCAAGCGCCGAGTTCGCTTGGCATGTCGAGTCCAGTGCTACTCGTCTTCTCGGTGTCGAACTTGCCATATCCGGAAACTGAATCGAATCGTCGTCCAACACTGTGCAAAGTCCGGTCTGCGACCTCAGCGTCTTACAGCTGTACTCTAATTTCACCTTCATTTACTCGCCTCGCGCAATTTACAAATTTTCATGATGTACTACCGCAGTTCTGACGGTGCCGCCGGGACGTATCAGGTCAGTTCCACTTCATCCTTCTTGCCCTCCCTATCATATCTCCTGGTCGGTTGACACGGTATGCGCTGCATGGATTATTCGTTAGCAAGTTATTTCACGGGTCGGGCTGTTTAGGTTTAAATCATTTGCTTGACGTGCAGACAATCCGTGGGACCCTATGAAGATCGCGACAACCGTTTGCTGACGCTTGCAAAAGCTTGATTAATGGCACGCTCACATTCCCTCGTGCTCGGGCTGATTTGGGATGGGCCAACAAAAGAGCATGCCTCGCAGTTGTCCAGATATCGGTTAATTAAGTAAATGATCGAGGTTTGATTTTCCATTTCTAAAAGAGTGCGTCTATCCGTTTTCCAGAGTTATATACAAAAATTATCTGTTCGTGTCAAGCCGGTGTAGCGGCGGCGTAGCGTTTCCCTGGGCTAATAAACCAGCGAACACCAACCCAGGAAAAAATCTTTCTCAACCCATGTCATCATCACATCCCTCAACTATGCTGACGGCGGCCAACGATGCCATCCATGGCTGGTCCCCTACTGGCGACGAGGACGAGGACGTGAACGTCTCTCAGGATACTTATTTCGTGATACCCTTTCTTTCGTCCTCCAGCGCATTCCTCAGCCCTATCTGTCCCCCTCTCGACACTACAGTTCCGAAAATCAGCCCTCTCCAATCCCAGTCCACCCCTTTGGCCCCGTTGACGGGGGTCTCCCACTCCTCCATCGCACCCTCTTCCGACCGTCGCGCGCAACGTAACCGGAATCGCGATCCTAGCTGGATTCCGCGCCCTCGGAACGCCTTCATCATCTTTCGGTGCGAATACTCTCGCGAGCATTCGCAGAGTTCTCAGGAATCGCAGAATGATCAAGACTCTGCAAACCCTTCCGCGAAAACGCTCTCCAAGCGCGCCGCTAACGCGTGGAAGCAGCTTCCCCCCTCTGAGAGGGATCGGTACAAGGTATTGGCTGATAAAGAGAGAGAGGAGCACGCTCGCCTCTACCCACACTATCGTTTCCGTCCTATGAAGCGACAGGTATCAGGGGCGAGGAAGACGTCTTGCGAGCGTTCCCAAGGTCCTACGGTGACCTCCGTGGAGCGTCGTCCTGCACCATCGACCCAGCCATCCGTACTAACTTCAGCACCTCGCTCGACCTCATTGGTTGAACGTGCCGTGGTATCTGCCTCCGTGCCACAGGTAATAGCGGCACCGTTGCCCGAGCCATTGCCATACCCTATCGACCCTCAGGCAGATGTAAGTTGCCCCTGTCGATAACTATACACATAGGCTTACTTCTTGCGCCAGCCTCAGGTGCCACTCAGTGTGGATTACGACGATCCAGTCCTATTTTACTCGTCACCCGAAACAATTCTGCCGTCCGACTCACCACCTCTCTGTACGTCGGCAGTCGGCATCCCCGATACTTTCCGCTGCAACGATCCAACCTTTGGTCTTGATCTGACCCACGAGGACCCGGAACGAGCGCGGGCTCTCGAGGCTTACGCTATCGGTCTATACAACTACGATTTGTTTTCGCCATTTGCGTTCCCGGAGTACTGCTGAGCGAGCTATCGGGTGCGGGACCAGCATGAGTTTGGGGCTTGGTATCGTTTTACATACTCATTTAACATGCCTACGATCTATCCACTGCAGCACATTTCTTAGCACCACCGTATTCTTTCCACCGCTTAGACCTGGCTCACCCGTGGTTCGTACGTGTATGCCGTCCCTTCACTCAGGTCTCTATGACGTTGTATTATGACATATCTCCTATTAGCATGTACATTTCTTTCACATGAATCCCTCTATATCCTCTCGTCAACCGGATGACCGTTGCATGTGAACGAGGGATATGACCTATCCAAGACTCGCCGAAAGGACAAGGCTAGCGTCGCCCGGAGCCATGGCATGTCGTCCAAGTCTCAGACTCGGTGGACGTGCCATAAACCTGGCAGTGCACGCGCTACGATTACGATCTGACCACAAAAACAAGACGTCCAACGGTGTCTTTTATTTTGCATTTGACGGTGAGGGGGCAAATTTAACCTGTCATATCCTGGAAATAGGGTTGCCAGTCGATCGGTGAATGACCGCCGTGGTTGGTGGGTTACTCGTTGAATGCCGGACTGGGACAACCCGCGCCCCCGAGTCACGTCATGTGGTCGAGCCTTTGACCAAAACTTCTTTCGCGATTCAACCTCGCTGTGGGGCTAGAAGTTGGAATTAATACCGTGTACCATATACACGAATGCAAGGCATCGCCGTTGAACGGTGGTGATCATTCTAGGCTGCTCTTTTGATTTTGGAACTCTAATCCAGGCTGCTCGGATCTTCTCCGATATTTCGGCGTCATACCATTCCTCTACGAGATACATGCTGTAGTAGCTGATCGCCGCACATGTCATTTCCATGGCATATTTGTGTCACAACTTTGAATCCTTATGTGAATGTTTTTTGGAGGACATTCGCCGGAAGAGGTCAACAAAAGAAAAATGATCGCAAATACATTCCTGAACCCCTGAACATACCCCCACTATGACTCGAAAGATGGTGTGTGTTGGTCCAAATCGGCAAGATGTGGCAGTTGTAACCTCTCAAAATGACCAGGGGTATGGGCCATATGAATCTGGGAGGTGAAACCGAGAGGTCATGGGTCAGTCAGTAAAGGTTCTCCATGGCAAAGTACCAAAAAAAAACCTGCCGAGTGAGGCTGTAGATTTGGTTCCTGTGCTCGCCACATCGCAACATGAGACAAATCGACACTGTCGCCCGTCAAACCACATGAGAGATCCACTCGGAACTCGTTCTAGTGCTCCACTCTTCTGCGCGGTTCCAGAACCATGGCGTGTGGACAAAGAGAATCTGTTCGTGCGTCTCCACCATCGAACATTGGAAGGGTAAAAGCGTGCAGTTCTATTCATCATCGATCATGATCTACAAAAACACAAGTACACCCTCGTCTCGAGGGGGTAAACCACCGATGACACTTGTGAGCGATTTTTTCTAGTTGCGAGGTTCCAAGTGCGTTTCTCTGGTATTGAATTCAAATCTGTGCCGTGGCATCATCGCCGTTCGAAGCTCGCGTGTCGAAATTGGGGTATCCAACGTCGACGTACGCGCGCATCTGCTCGCCATATCGAATCGTGAGCCAGATCAGGCTGTGTTGCTTGTCAGAACCCAAGCTCAGAAACGACCACGAGACACGTACAAATATCCGAACAGGGCCAAGATGCCTGAGATATTGTTGGTCGCGGCGACACCGATGGTTTCGATGGAGGGTATAAGCAGTGCAGATACGGGGGCGAGCAACAGTGATCGGAGAGCCCTGATGCAGGTAAATGACACAAACAACCATCGGTCATCGAGAACACGTCCTTGGATTGGGCATGAGACTCACGAGATAGCGGCCATGACCTCGGCACTCCGGGAGGGCATGATATCGACGGTATAAGTCCCAATCGGCGTGAGAACCATATCCACCTAACGGATGTTCGCATCAGTGCCAGAGATATCCGGGAAGCGACTTACGCCGACGCCATTGGTGAAGAGGCACACGAGGTTGATCAGCAGACCGACCATCCCGTCGACGTACGTCGTCGTGAAGCCGGCCAACATGACAGAGACGGGTACAAGCACAAGTCCCCCGAGCCACACCGCACGAAGGCGATCTTCTGGGACCCATACGCCCTTGCGCCGTTCCTTTGCCCGTCGCACCACATTATCGGAGATACGCCCGGCAATCGGGGCCCCGACTGTACATGTGAGTATGATAGGACATCTAGGAAGACCGGGAGGACGTACCAACGTTGCCAAGACCGTTTGGGAGGAAAAGGGCACCGATCAGGCCTTCGCTTGCAATGCCATATTTAGCTCCCTTTGAACAAGTCAGCG
>JBBPSC010000192.1:0-26401 GCA_038093395.1 Baorangia bicolor
AGAACTCAGTCTAGTTCTCTTGGTCTTTTCCCCACAAAGATCAGAGTAGTCTCCTCCTCTTCCACTTTCCACAAGTCTAACTGTTTTAGTGCAACCTTGGGACTTATAGTCTTTTGGGTTGTTTCATTAGAACTAGACTCTTACTTCATCCAACCTCGCACTACCACTCGTGGCGTATCTCCTCACAAGTGCATCATTCCACGAAGGATTGTAACACTAGCTCACAAGTAGAGCAATGCCAATCGACTTTCACTGAATGCTTTCTTCATTTCCTACCGTTACTGTAGCACAGCTTTGGGCCCAGATTGGCCATCAGCGCCGAGCACGCCTTTACAAGCACACACCTACTCCTGTT
The DNA here is from genome assembly GCA_038093395.1 of Baorangia bicolor. Classification (NCBI taxonomy): domain Eukaryota; kingdom Fungi; phylum Basidiomycota; class Agaricomycetes; order Boletales; family Boletaceae; genus Baorangia; species Baorangia bicolor. The sequence goes on from JBBPSC010000192.1 coordinate 356, forward strand.
GAACGGGAGGTCATAGACATTGACGCCTGGGCAGCAGCACAGGAAGAACAGGTAGCCATAAGAGTTCCCTCGCCAGCAGAATCGGCAGGGTCACAGCATGTGAATAGTCCAACACATTCACCAACCCCCTCAGCACTTGGCATGTGTATCTTAGCCACCAATTTAAGGCTCTCAGACCTCAGATTCACCTCAGATGAAGAGATCGATGAAGCCATCAAAGCAGCAATGTTATTGGGCATCCACAACACCTTATTAGGAAGGTTGGAGTCACTACCATCATACCAAAGCACTTCCGTGGCAGAGCTGTACAAAGAGAGGTCAACAGACCCCAACGATGACACACTGGCACCGGCAGACATTTGTTTGCACCAAGCTCCCCAACTAGACACACAACGTTTGTTGCAGGAGATCTTTGGAGAGTTACTGCCTCTCGAAGATAAGGAGGAGGGATCATCCACGCTAAAAAGGAAAGCATTGGAACAGCCAGAGGAAGAACCTCAGCAGACAAAGAAGACACAGTTAGCGCAGCTCGCTGGTCAAAGACCTAAGAAACCTTTATGTACAATCAGAAGGCTCAAGGGCAGAGAACCCCTTGAAGATAATGTCTACTCATCCATTACCTTACATCCTCGTATCTCCATTCATCCTTCCAAATACCACCCTCACTAAAGGGTTCTATTATGAAATCATCTTACATTTCCTCTTAAAATAAAAACATGTCTCAACGTCTCAACACCACGCTTAACGATGATTCCCTTACGTGGGAAGAAAAACTCACAGCAGTACTTGCCGAATTTAATACCATGGCAGGTATTATGCAAGAACAAAGGACGCAGCTGCATGAATTAGCACAGCAAAATTTAGAACTCAACAACCAACTTGCAACGCAAGAAGGTAGACCACAAGGCGGAGCTGGCCGCTCAACTAGCAAAAAGATCGAAATCTTCACAGACCCAGGGGAATACAATGGGTCCAAAGCCAAGTTCAAAGAGTGGTGGGCCAAGATGAAGGCTTGGCTTACCATAAATAGTGATAGTGTTCCCGCTGGCTCCTACAATGCCATAGTTGCTGTGCTCTCACATTTGAAGGGTCCGAAAGCTGGCCCATTCACACAAGTAAGGCTCACAAAGGGCCAAGAATACCTCTGGCACACATGCATCACTGAAGTTGAGTCACTTTTTAGGAGCACCAACCAACAAGACTGGGCCCGTGCTGCCTTAAAAATCTGCACCAAGGAAATATGTCAACCGACGATTTCATCATATGGTTTGAGGCCTTGTACCAGCAGGCTGGGATTGACAATTCCCACGCCATCAGCCTGTTGGAAACCAACACAAAAGGGAGCATTATTGCTCAAATATTCAAAAATGGAAACTGCAAGAATGATGTTGTGGATTACCTCACCGAGATTTGGACGGTTGGAACAGCCCAAGAATCATTGAACTTCATCATGGGGTGGACACAATCCTGCCAAAACAAGAGAGACTCCGACGCAATGGACATAGGGGCAACATCAAGCAGGTCTAATGCCTGCTACAATTGTGGCCAAGATGGTCACCGGATCAAAGATTGCCTGAAACCCAAGATATCTTGCCCCTCGTGTTCGTGGCTTGGGGGTAAACATAAACCCTCGTGCAAGAAAGGCAAGGGCAGAAAGGCACATGTAACCACACACGATGCTGCCACCTCCTGGGATGAGGATAAAAGCACTGACAAAAAAGGCAAAGGCTGAGACCCTGTGGATAGCATAAGGGGTATGAACTTCGAAGAAGCAAGGGCATTCTTCCGTGATGTAGAAGTCGTGGAAAACAAGAAATCAGGAAAAGGATCCACCTAAGTCACGATTCAGGGTGTGACAAGGGCCAGGTAGGATCAGACAATATGTTTTCTGTACTCATAGTAGATGAGATCTTGGCTGAGCTGGATCAAGAAGCTACATCTTCATCTTTACCTATAAATTTGCCGACAGAGGGGCCTCTTCCTGAAAGGGTTGAGCTCACCAGGGGCATTACACCTGGGCTTAATTCCTCTAACAAAAATAACAAAAAAATTGATGACAACTTACAAAACCCTGAAGAAATATTTGTCAGAAGCTGCAAGACAGCTCATGAACATTCGGGTGGCTCCCCTTAGCCAAAAGAAAAATCTCACGAAGGTCAAGGCACTCTTGGACAGTGATGCCAATGCCATATTTGTTGACAAATCATGGGCAGAAAAAGTAAAACTCCCCCTGATTACATTACGAAACCCTATACCTGTATTTAATGTTGACGGCACAAAGAATTCTGCTGGTCACATTACCCACACTGCAGATCTTATGATCAAATTTCAAGGACATTGGGAAAGAGTCATTGCCGAAGTAATGGACCTAGGCAAAAACACTCTAATCCTCAGATATAGCTGGCTGAAACGCCATAACCCGGAAATAGACTGGACCAAGGGGACTGTCAAGATGACATGTTGCCCGCAGCATTGTCACATGCTCCAGGAAAAGCCAATTTCAGTTAGACTTATCGAGAAAGAAGAGCAGGACCTTCAGTACCAAGTCCACGCCACAATTCACACACTAGAAGCGCAAGCTGCAGCACCACCTAAAGAGAAAACCCCTGAGGAACTTGTTCCAAAGGAATATCACAAATATTTACATGTATTCTCAAAAAAGGAATCTGAGCACATGCCACTTAGAAAACCATGGGATCATGCAATCAAAATGAAAGAAATGTTCAAACCATGTAAAGGTCATCTGATACCCCTATCGGTGACAGAACAGGAGGAAGTCTCTGCTTTCATAGATGATCAATTAAAGAAGGGTTACATAAGACCTTCTAAATCCCCTCAAACGTCACCAGTGTTCTTTGTCCCAAAGAAGGACGGAAAGAAGTGGATGGTCCAGGATTATCGCTATCTCAATGAGCACATGGTTAAAAATAATTACCCGCTCCCTCTCATCTCCCAACTTGTTGACAAGCTCAAGGGAGTTAAATTACTCACGAAGATGAATCTTCATTGGGGCTACAACAATGTCCATATCAAGGAAGGTGACAAATGGAAAGCATCCTTCATGTGCTTCTGCAGAGCATATGAGCCTCTCATTATGTATTTTGGCTTATGCAATTCGCCATCCATGTTCTAGGCTATGATGAATGAAATCTTTGCTGATATGGAAGACGTTGTGGTGGTTTACATCGATGACATATTAATATTCACAAAAACAGACAACGAGGCAGAACACAACAAGATCATTATGGAAGTTCTATGCTGTCTACAAGAAAATGATTTATTTGTCAAACCAGAAAAATGCATGTTTAAAACCAATGAGGTTGATTTCCTCAGAATGATTGTAGAAAAAGACGGAATCAAGATGGATCAGTCTAAGGTGGAGGCTATTTTGAAATGGCCCGAACCCACAAGTGTCAAAGGAGTTAGGAGCTTTCTAGGGCTGGCGAACTTCTACAGGAGATTCATTAAAGACTATGCGCAAGTCACATGACCCCTGAATGATCTTCTAAAGAAGGATCTTGTCTTTGAATGGAAGCAAGAACAGCAACACATGTTTGACACGCTAAAGAAATGTTTCACCATGGCTCCTATATTGGCATTCCCAGACAATGATTGTCAATTCCATCTCAAATGTGACACCTCGGACTTTGCAACTGGCGCGGTCTTATCTATATTTAAAAAAGACAAATGGCACCCAGTTGCCTATCACAGTCACAGCATGTCTCCACAAGAATGGAATTATCCTGTAACAGTCGTAGATAACCGAATGAGTTGTATCTGAACGTGGAATGCAAACCCAAACAGATAACCCTAGACCCTAAGACACAGAGGGATAGAGGGATGAGTCGAAGAGGAGAGAAAGGAAACTCGCAAGGATGTGAAGTAGTCTTCGACAAGGAAAGACCATTAACGAGGTTTGTAGGCACTCGTCAATAGTACTGTCTTTGCTTAGATCTTGCTTTACAAAGTATGTCCGTTGACAATACTAAGGCTAGAGAAGAATCAACTAGTGATTCTGTCCCAAGGCCCCAGCTTATTATATAGTGCTACACTACAAGTATATGAGGCCTATGTGAGGCATGACGTAGCTATGACGTAACTACAACGAGGTGGACTAGACCGAGCTAGAACGCGATAGGAGGTGGGGAGAAGCACGACATGTATAAGACATGTGTGATGTAGAATGGAAGAGTGCACTGCCCGATCACAGGAATGGAAGAGAAGATACATGTGGGCTGGATGCAACGAGGAGAATAAGAATAGATGAAATGGAAGAGACAGGAGGATTGCAGATGTAAGATCCGAGATGTGAAGAGTGAGATATGAGATCTGCGGGTAGATCGGATAAGAGGTTAGCTAAGAGTTAGCTATGATGTAAGCCAATATTACGTAATAGTCTGTGAAAAGAGAAAGAAAGTATGATGAATGGGTAAAAATGAGAGTACTCACAAAAATTTCGGACAATCGCCATTTACATCCGGAGTCGGGCTTCCTTCATCTACATTCATAACCCTCCTCTCGTGTGTACTCGTCTACACTTGTAACATATCCCATATGTGACAAGGAAATGTTATCTATTATCTGATCTCTTGAGATCTGGAGACACTATTTGGAAGGTGCTAAACATCAATTTGAAATATGGAATGATCACACCAACCTTCAGTATTTTATGAAGTCACAGGATCTTAACTGCAGGCAAGTGAGATGGTCACAGTACCTCTCTTGGTTCGACTATATATTTGTCTACAAGCCTGGCACTACAAACACAAAAGCAGATGCACTCTCTAGACAAGAAGATCACACGCAAGGCATAGAAGATGATAACAAAGGTGTTACTATGATTCTGCCAGAACGTATATGGACTTCGCAAGAAGTCGTAATATGTGATGAAGGCAACACTTACCTAAAACTCATTAAATCAGCCACAGCACTCCTTAAAGAAAGTCACATAAAAGAACTTACCACGAAGTTTGGAGCACACCAAGAAAACAGCTATATAAAAAAGGAAGATTGTATCTATGTCCCAGATCAGGACACCCTTCATCTAAAAATAGTAAAATCCTGCCACAACTCATCCGTCGCTGGTCATCCTGGGTATGAGAAAACTATCGAGCTCCTAAGTTGGAGTTATTGGTGGAATTCCATGACTTCTTATGTCAAGGAATATGTTGCTAGATGTAACAGATGTCAATGCATGAAGGGCACAAACCAAGCCCTTTCAGGTTTACTTAATCCTCTCACGGTTCTGGATAAACCATGGGAACATGTTTCGGCAGATTTCACCATGGATTTGCCATTATCTAATGGATTCGACACGATCCTAGTGGTTGTTGATTGTTTCTCGAAGGAAATAGAGTTTATTGCTTGTAACAAGACAGTTATGGTGCTGGACACCACTAAGCTCTACCTTCACCATGTGTGGAAGCAGCACAGATTACCACAGATGATTGTATCAGACTGCAGACCCCAGTTCGCTTCACAAGTTATGCAGGATGTCCTGAAATGCTTAGGCATCCAGTCTAAATTAAGCACCACTTTTCATCCACAGACAGATGGTCAGATAGAACGCATGAACAGAGATCTCCAGCAGTATCTCAGATTGTTTTGTGCAGAGAAGCAGCACAATTGGTGAAACAACTCTCAAAGTGTGAAGCTCAAAGGTTGCACACTCGAAAGGCTAAGACTCTACGAGGAAAGATGAGGAGGAGGAGTACTACAACTGGGACCTCTTTGAGAGGAAAAGACCAGAAGAACTAGACTGGAGTTCTCTGGCGTTGCATTGGAGCTTTATATACTACATGGGGTGTGTACACCTGTGTACGTCTAATCTACAATGACAATGCTTTGTCCGCATGTGTGGGAATGAAATGGAAGCATAGAAGCATAGCATGAGGCCAACACGTAGTGTGGCAGAATGGAAGAGAAGAGAAGCATACCATGCGTGATGCGCATGTTCATCAAATGGAAGAGAAGCATATGTAATAATAGCCGGCACGGAGATGAAGTGAAAGTGTGAACTCTGTGACAGTGTAAGAGGATCGTAGATCCATGTGAAGAGTTGAGTGTCCATGCTGACTAAGCAGCAATTGCACGAAACAACTAAGTCCATGAAAATGTAAGTAGAGCGTTCATGATAAGATAGACGATTAGATCCTTGTGGATCACGTGACGCGATAAGATAAGATAAGATCAGAAAAAGTGAACATGTGAAGGGTGAAAAATGTAGACCCGTAACAATTGGGCAGATTGGCTCCCGATTGCACAGTTTTCATATAATTCGAAGATCTCAGCATCTTCAAAGAAAACCCCTTTTGAAGTCACACACTCTTACCAGCCAAGGTTAGGGTTTGAGCCACGTATATCCAAAGCCCCAGTGGCCAAGAAGTTCACAAATGAAATGGCCAAGACTTTAGAAAAAACTAAAAATAACCTATTAAAGGCTCAAGCTCACATGAAAGAGCAAGCTGACAAACATAGGAGCAAAGCTCCCAAGTATTCTATTGGAGATAAAGTTTGGTTAAGCACGACCAACTTACGTCTCACACGCACTTCTAAGAAGCTCATGGAGAAATGGCTGGGTCCATATGTCATCATGGCATTTGCAGGTCCCAATGCTGTTACCCTTAAATTACCAAGATCTATGAAGATTCATCCTATGGTAAACATCTCATGCATCAAACCTTACAAAGAAAGGCTTCCTGGACAGAAGGCTGATAAGCCAGGGCCAGTGCTAGTCACTGATGATTGTGATGATGAATATGAGGTTGAATATATCATTGACTCTCATTTGAAAAACAGAAAACTTGAGTATCTCGTTTATTGGAAAGGATATTGCAATGAAGACCATACATGGGAAACGGAAGCAAATCTTAAACATGCCAAAGGGGCTATCAAAGATTTTCATGCATCTCACCCCTCTGCACCCTGCAGGCTTCAAATGACTAATGCTCAATTTATAAAAATATTTATCCCCATTCCTGAGTCAATAACAAAGCTTGATGAGAAGGATGAACCTTTTGATCACCTGGAAGTCAATCCCTAGAAGGGGGGTAGTGTTACAGGTCTAACATTTTCTCCCTTATCTTATCTTTTGATCTTATCTGATAAGATCACTTCACCATGCAGGCTATGTTTCCATTCTACATGTGTTGTATGCATGCTATGCTTCTCATGTTCCATTCTGCCACATCCTCATGTGGTCCTTATGCATCGCTTCTATTCCATTCCATGGCTATGCTGCCACTCCATGCATTATGCACATGTTACTCCTATATCGTAGATTAGATGTACATAGGTGTACACACCCATGTAGTATATAAGCTCGAATGCAACAGCCAGAGAACTCAGTCTAGTTCTCTTGGTCTTTTCCCCACAAAGATCAGAGTAGTCTCCTCCTCTTCCACTTTCCACAAGTCTAACTGTTTTAGTGCAACCTTGGGACTTATAGTCTTTTGGGTTGTTTCATCATGTCCAGGCTGGTGAAAGTGGCTTACACAACAAGTGAGCCCTGTGATGAAAAGAGTGCATGATATAATACTTATGATTGTTGGGACGGGTTTGACGGATATATCTTAACACAGCTGTGGCCATAGTGGAGGATTGGGCTAAAAAAATGATGGCACTGTCACTTAATGTAAGGTGGTGATGGGGCGACTCTATGAACACAAAGTCCAGAGACATTGTCTGCGCAATACAAAGTCCGACCACAAACAAAAGTTGAGCAGCACAAAGCCAACTCAAGGGGGAGGATAAAGACCTGGCCAGGGGACTTGATCAACATGGATGGGTGCAAGGAGATCTTTGTGGGGTGTCAGGTGTGAGATCTGAACTGAACATGGTGAGATGAGAGATGGGAGGAGAAAGAAGAGACAGAAGGAGAAAGATCTGGCCAAGGAACTTGGTCAGCATGGATGGACACAATAACTTGAGCAAGGATGCAGGGAGATCTTCATGGGGTGTGGGGTGTGAGGGTGTGAGCTGAACACAGTGGGCTGTGAGAGAGTGGCATGTTGCCATTAGTAAGCATGTGATCACAAATGAAACTTAGAAGTTTACTCCAACAAAATGGTAAGGTGGCAGATATTAAGTATTTGATCACAGTTGCTGAAGTGCATAGCATACCTCTCAGCAACACATCTTCCAGCCCTTCTTTCACCTTGTTGGTTGATTCTGCACCTTCATCCTCCTTACCTAGTCCAAAGGAGGATATTCTAGTTATTAAGCCTTAGCAAATGAAGTCCAAATTCTCACTCGACAATGGTTGTATCAGACAGCCAAGTATCAGAAGAATGTCCACTTCAGACACTCTCACTCATCCACACCACTTCTCACTCACTTCCCTCTTCCCCTCTGTACAGACTCTCCAGCAGACAAGACATCAGTCTCGAGACCTGTTTCTCCAATGCCCAGAGGCAATGATATTGGCCTTACACTCCCAGCAGTGGAAATGTCCTCCCTGGGCTGCTTTATGCAGCACAATCATTTAGAATAATGTCCCCCACTGATTTAACAGTTGATGGAGTAGAAGAGGTATGTTGTATCATGATTTCGATCAACTCTCTCACATGCAAGTAGAACAGGGAAATGTTTGTCAATGCTCTTTCTGCAATGCCTGATAGAGTTTTATCGTCAGCACTTGACCTCAAACAGGTGGATTATGACTGCCTTGCATTACGCCTTGCTCTCACAACAGTGGAAATCAAGTTTACACAACAACAGCAGGCCTTTTTGTCCACCATGCATGACCAGAATCATGGAGACCTCACTGTTGGTGGGGCATGTCTCAATATTCTCAATCAAGTGCTCAGTATGCATGGCTTAGCCAAACTTGAAACCAACCAACAGTATCATAGGAATGTCCATGTGGAAGAGCTTGTCACATTGACCCTTGCCAAGTCACACGTGGGTCAGTTATAGGATTTGATTGGTCCACAGAGTTCACGTTGGTTGGCTGAAGATGACAGTGTTGAGAGGGTTTTCTCCAAGGAAGATGATGGGGAAGATGGTGATGATGTAGATTGTGATGATGAAGATAACAGAGATGGGTCACCTCAGTACTTTCTCGAATGAAGATAATGGATATTTATATTTACTATTATGGACACTACTAAAGACTCTAATAATTTACACTACTACTTTGGACTTCATTGTTTCAAACCTTTTGATAGTCACATGGCCTCAGCATGTGATTACAAAATCTTCAACTGTCATGTGATCCAAAGCACATGACCATGGGAAAGATCAGGTGACAGAGTCTAGACTCTGCCCTTATCCAGAACACATTACATTTACATACGTCAATATTTATACATCGTCACACAACTTTTGCTTTGTTCTCCTTACATCCTTATCATTGGTTACCATATAAGTACATCTTATCTGTAACACAGCTTGGTCTGTGTGCACTACTGTAACAATATATAAAGCAGGTGTAAATGGCTGAAGTCCTCAGTCATTTCCACTTGTCTTCACTGGTTATTTGTGCATCACTACCTCTGCAAAGGGGTTTAGCATTGAGACAGGAGATTAAGGTTTTTGGCTCCTTGACTATCACTGTCCTGCCAGTGCTAGTGAGCACTGCAAGGAAGTGCTGTCCTTGTGCACAATTATCAGCCCTATGCCTTAATTGGTATGGGTTCACAACATTTATGCATGTAACCCTAACTCCCTGTATGGGAATGTATGCTTATTTGTATCTGTTCATGCGTGCCTCATGTTCTGTACAGGAATGAATGCTTGTTGTATCTGTGCCTTGTGTTCTTCCTCAACACTAACCTCTACCATTAAGCCTCTTGTACTATGTCTGCCAATCAGCCTATATGTTCTGCAAAGCAGAATATGTTTGAGCACTGACAATTACAACAGACCTACTTACCACTGATATTTCACGAAGATCACAGCAATATTGCCCTGCCAACCACCAACCCAGCATTGTTCAGCGAACAGTTCTTCAATCCCAGCAACTCTGACTTCTTTGCATAATATCCTCCCTTTCACCCCTATCAAAACATATCACCTACGTTTTCTCCATTGGATGAAGCTAACACAACAACAATGGTGAGTGTTTATGACATGAGTCAACATAATCTTATCAAAATGATCAGGCTGAGCAAACCTTTTCCAGCGAAGTGGAGTTGGCAGCTACCCCACATCCCTCCCCTGTTCTCCCAGCTCATCACACCACCACCTGAGCAACTCTAACCAAAGAAGAGATGAACTAGGCAATTAAGCATGCCCATGACAAGTTGCTCAAGATCACTGTTACACATGGGGTGATTTTCAATGACAACTGTAGTTCAGAGATCAAAACTGCCATCCTGAGAGGTCTCTGGAGTGTGGTGGGAGGTACTGTGGTGCAACAGCCAAAAATGATGTGGAAGGATGTAGTCCATTGCCTCAATGAATTGTTGCATGCATGGAAGGACGCATCTCTCCTATTCATCCTCTCAATGCTTGGCCTTCAACCACAATACGACAAACCATACCTGCCACATACCACTGTTGCCGAGAGGGCCAAAGCCCTACTCACCACCTCCTCCTTCCTCCAAGTGTCCCCAGAGGAAGACTACTTCACACCTGCAATGTTTCATCAAATCATAATCTATAGGGTTTTTGAGAGTAAACCATTGTTGTGGATTCACATTGATGTAAATGCACTGCACAAATCACTGGACAATTTGTTTGCTCTTGGAGCAGCTGCCATCGCTGCCAATGTCCAAGACTACCAGCTGGGAATCTGAGACATCCAAGAAGTGAGCTCAGAAAATTGGTTGTTGAATTATTGCGAAACATCTGTATTGATTAGCGAAATCCAATGGAATGCTGTCCAGCAAGCCACATTGGATAGTATCCAGTGGTGGATCATGGAAGTTGGTATGGTGATTGTGACCCAAAATCATGTATAATAAATACTTAGCTCATGTTCATCTGCTCGCTGTGTGCAAACTTTGTAGGATAGGACTTACAATTTGAAACATGTCTAGCATTGGTGCAAGGTCTTGAGCAAGGGTGCAGGATAATCTTCATCGGGCATCAAGCATGAAGGTGCAATGGGCATGGGTTGAGTGGAGTGGGGGGGACAGAGCAATTACTTATGTGGGTGGGTACAAGAACAGGCTTCTGAGGGTCTTCAACCAAGAGACAGAGACAAAGGGCAGAAGAGGAAGACACCCCAAGGAGTCTTCAACCCCACTGTCGCTTGATGTGAGGTGGCGATGGAGCAACTCCATGGACACAAAGTCCAGAGGCATTGTCTGCATGACACAAAGTCTGACCACAAATGAAATTTGAGCAGCACAAAGCCAACTCAGGGGGGAGGATAAAGACCTGGCTGGGGGACTTGGTCAGCATGGATTGGCATGATAACTTGAGTGCAGGTGTGGGAAGATCTTCATATGGCATCCAGCGTGAGGTGTGAACTGAACATGATGAGAGACAGGAGGAGAAGGGGCTGGCTGGGGGGACTTGGGGGCAAGGAAGGGTGCAATAACTTGAGTAGAGCGCAGGGTGATCTTTGTAGGGCGAAGGGCGCAAGGGTGAACTGAACACAGTGGTAGAGATAAGACTCTGGCGTGTTGCCACAACAATGTTGATTAGTAAGCATGTGACATGTCTGGACGTGTCATATCTGGTAGTGGCGGAAATTAAAATGGAGTTCAAATTGTCAGCCACTTAATCTGTTACATGTGATCTCATTGCCACTCTCATATGAGAGTCCAGCCATCATGTGCCATACTTGAAGCTCCAGAATCCAGATCTATCCTCCAGCCCTTCACCCCCAAGTCCCCTGGCCAGCCCCTTTTTCTCCTGTCTCTTACCGTGTTCAGTTCATGCCTCACGCCAGATGTCATATGAAGATCTCCCCACACTCACGCTCAAGTTATTGTGCCAATCCATGCTGACCAAGTCCCCCAGTCAGGTCTTTATCCTCCCCCCTAAGTTGGCTTTGTGCCACTCAAATTTTGTTTGTGGTCAGACTTTGTGTTCATGGAGTCACCCCGTCACCACCTTGCATCAAGTGACAGTGGGGTTGAAGACTCCTTGGGGCATCTTCCCCTTCTGCCCTCTGTCTTTGTTCCTTGGTTGAAGACCCTTAGAAGCCTGTTCTTGTACCCATCCACATAAGTAATCGCTCTGTCATGCAGTGCTCATTACCCTCTCATTTTAGCACTGAACGTACATGCTTGTTTCTATCAACTGAAGCAAGTACATTACTAACCCACCTCTGCGTAAGCGCTACATTAATTGTGCTCCCATGGTAAGGACTGATAGTCAAGGGATTGCATATAGACAGTAGTGAAATCCTCTAATGCTATAGGACATTCCACAGTAGTGACTACAGTAAAGGTTAGCCCCATCCCAGTAGCCTAATTGACATTACTTACTGTTGTTTTCCTCACACCAGGTGATTATGCGTTCTGTGTGTAGCCAGTAACCACCCCCCCAGCTTCATTGCCCATTTACTCGCTCAGCAGAGCAGAACTATTCACAGGTCATCTAACTTTCATTCCAGCAGTTTCCTGATCACCCTCTGATGATCATCAATCACATCCAACCAAAGCAAAATCAACTTAAAATTTCAACATTGGAGCAGTGTCTGTAAACTGTGAGTGGCTGTGTGACTCATTTTCCAGGTCATTGACAGGTGTGTCAAGCAGTGTAAGTATTGAACCCCACTAGGAACTATGTGTTACGGGTCTAACATTTTTCCCCTTATCTTATCTTTTGATCTTATCTTATCGCGTCACGTGATCTAATCAGATCTAATCATCTAACTATCGTGAACGCTCTATCTAATCTTTTGGACTTAGAACTTTTGCGCAGTGGACGCTCACTTCTACCGGATCTAAGATCCACTTACACCTAGCACGGTTTCACCTTTTCACCTCATCACCGTGCAGGCTTATATTACTCTTCCATTCTACATGCGTTACACGCATGCCATGCTTCTCTACTTCCATTCTGCCACATCCTCATGTGGTACACATGTTATCGCTTCTCTTCCATTTCATGGCTATGCTGCCACACCATGCTTTATGCACATGCCCTACTATATCGTAGATTAGACGTACACAGGTGTACACACCCATGTAGTATATAAGACCTCAATAGACGGCCAGAGAACTCCAGTCTAGTTCTCTTGGTCTTTTCCCCATAAGATCAGAGTAGCCTCAGTCCTCTTCCACTTTCCTCATCCAAGTCTAACTGTTCTGTGCGACCTTGGGACTTATAGTCTTTTGGGTTGTTTCATTGCTGATACCTTTTCAGATTCCACAAATAGGACAGGAACAAAAGGTGTGTAGTTCCAAACCCCATTCTTCTTCAGCAAGCATAGGCAGGTCAGATCATCCTTCTTGCGGGCAGGTTTGGCAGAAAACAACTCGGCATCTAGACCGAAGGGCGCAAAGTATATGGGGGCCATTTCCTTGACAGCCTTGAGAATATTTGATCATTCTTGGTTGAGAGCACTTGTAAACTAGTAGACAGTCACCATCAATAGGACAGATTGAGAGTGGGTGGATTGGATAGTACATATGACAGAGCCAAATTGCTTGTATGTTGCTGTTATAGTTTTTCCTCTTCATTGCTCTATTTATCTTGTTGCCTCTTGACTTGTCACTCGCATGTGGTGTGGTAGGTCGGCTTCTATCAATTCTGCTTCTTTAATCCTTGCCAACCCCTCTGATATTGTCATCACATACTTGTTACCTTAATTCCCTTACCAGGACTTTTATCCCTCCACAGTCGCCTCTCTCATAATAACGAGTTCTCTTACCTTCCACCGATTTCCATTCCATTAGTCAGCCTGGTCCGTGCGTGTTTTCTCCACTATTTAAAACCTATGCTGTACCGCTTGTAGTTCCCATTCTTGATCTACACTATACAAGCATACCTTCTTGAATCACCTGGAAGTCAAGCTTCCACTCCTAAGTCCTTGCCCTCGTCCCTAAGCATGACTTCTCATTGACGCTTCTCTCCTCGTCCAAGACCTAGTAACCCTAGGCATCCTCGTCCAAGTCCCAGTACCCCTGGGCCTCCTTGTCAGTCTCACCAGAAACTCCCTTGTCCTTCACATCTTGTTATCCCTGCAGCTCCTCTGACATCGGTCTCCTCATGAGCATCGCCAGTTGAGTATCCTTGTTGAATGAGACCTCTTTGGTACGCTTCGCATAACAGTCGCCATGGTCTCATGCATTTGCTGAGGTACCATGGCATACAATTCTGCCTGAGCACCACAGACCCTAGACTTGGTCAAGTCCCAGCGTGCTGCACTGCAAGGATCTGTGGGGGGGGATCAGACCAACAGGGAAAAGGCCATCAATCGCCCAGAAGTGGTGTAGCATTACATACTTCTTGGCTTGCTGCACGATTTGACTGTTGAGTGTGTCAGAGTTGTTAAGGATTCGACCATGTTTCTTGGCAGGGATTGACGAAGAAAGCTTGGATAGCTCCTGTTTAGCATGACAAAGCTCTTCACGCACTTCAGAGTATGCTTGCTGCACACGGAAAAGTGCCTGGAATCGGAATTTACAATGAGAGAATCAATATTAAGCAGATGGAACAGTACTTACCTTGCGTAATTCCTGTACTTTGGCATCGGCAGGAGGAACAATCATCACGTGTTGGAAATGGTCATTCTCCTTGGCATACTCAGGGCTAGAGTCTTCACCATCAAGGTCAAAATGCTCTCCTTCGGAGTTGAAACCATCATGCTGACAGGATAGCATCGCACAGGGGGTCTCTAAAATAGACTGGAAGCAAAGAGAGGAGAGATGGTGCACGACAAAGGATGAAAGGCACTTACCCGGGGATTTTATATTGTTTTGAACCTGGAAGAGTAAGTAATCAGACCACATATTGGACACTTATGCCCTCTATTGTTGTCACACAGTTTAGTGTAGTGGTGTTCAATGGCAACATAATTGAGAGTGGTGGAGAGCGTCATTTCAAGCCTGGAATGTGTATCTTTACTTGTGAGCTATGTTTTGATCCTGACAGCAAATGGGCTCACCTAGATCAAGCTTGCAGCTGTGGTATACAAACCGTAGCGAACACGCCAGTATGAACACATGTAGTATGACAATAGCCCAGAGGCCATTACAGCCTCAAGTGTGGCTGCATAGTCATGTCGTTCCAACTCTCCTTTTGCAGTGGTTACTGTAAGGGTTCAAGTTGTCAGTGATCATGACATTAGACCCTATCACAAGACAAACCAGTGGATCAATGACAAATTAGGGGACAAATTTTGATATCTTCACTCGCCACTGTACCACGTTCTGAATTTAAATCCCTGAAAGCCTGACACTGGGGGCAAGTTGTAATTGCAGCAGACGTTGGTTCTGTAAGCCACCTCCTGGACCTCATGTTTAAATTGCATTCATACTCATCTACTCGCAGATTGAGGACAACTCACCCCATAACTTTGGAGATTCCTTGTCGGGATGGTGGCTTGCCCTGAACAGATGGAATCGTTTCTCAAATGTGCACAACATACTGACAATACCCAAGATACAGAGTCAACTGGCATAGTTGGTTTCCATTCTCTTATCCGCGACGACATGGCTTAGGGCTGACATGTCCATTCCCCTCCTTTTTCCATTCAGTGTATTGAGCGTCCGGACACTTGAAGAAGCCAAGGTTGCTCGTGGGTTTCTGTATATGCAGATGCTGGTCCAGGAGGTAAGCAAGCATTTGTCAAGCAGAGTCAATGATACGTTATTCACTGTTCACAGTATGGTACCCTTCAGTTCAGCCAGTGTGATGAGATTGAGAAGAAGGGGTATCAGGCAGCAGTCGAGATACTGGACTGTTGGGAAGAAGAAGGGATATTAGTTTGAAATTAAAAATTAAAAATCATCACAAAGGATGAAAAGTGGTCCAAGAACATAACACATGCTATCATGAGTTCATGCGGAGGTACATATCGCCGTCAAGGTGGTCGACAACGAAGTATTCATACTGGTGATCGTCATCAGGGACTAGAATGGCACCACAGATTATGGAACAGAAGGAAATAAAGATGCACTGGGGGCAGGGAACAAGCTTCACGCGCTTGAGTTTGAGATCGTGGTCAATGGAATGAGCAGTGCCAATCTTGGCAGTGTAGGAGTGAACAAAAGCAAATGCCAAAGTTTGAGCCATGTTCAGAATATTGCATGTGAAGATGAAGAGGAGCCAAGCAAAGGCTATTTCAGTTTCAGTGTCTTGGAAAAGTACAGAGTTGTATCATGAATGACCGAAAAATGAAGGGTTGCAGCAGATGTGGTCGGTTGCCAATTTCCAGTTGATGTACAACTCATAACCCACTTTGATATATCAATATTCAGTTATCTGTTACTTATAAGCCTCAGAGTGACAAGGTGTGAAAGCGAGAACCTACCTTGAAGTCAGCAGCAAGCGAGATTATGGATTGAATGTTGAAATCATAGGCATTGAGTGAGCAGTTGAGAAAATCACAGAGTTTCTTGTGGAATTGAGCGAAGGAGCAATCAAACTGCTCCTTTTTCTCCACATCTGCTAGTGTTGTCAGTGGACAGTTTGAACCCAGCTTGACATTCTTGCAATCTCCTGGACCAATGACAGATCTGGCTTCAATGTCCGTTTTGTCTGAATTACGGTCTTGTAAATCTTTTTCTTCCACACTCAAGTCCCTAGCATGGTCCATGCGCATGCGGATTAGCTTCACCGCAAGTTGGTGATGGTCGACTCACAGAACCTATGTTTTTAGTGTCCTTAGTTAGAGTCTGAATCTGTACAGCAACTGAATGACGTCGTACCTGACCAGCAACATCCTTGCCATTGGACCGAAGCTGATAGGCTTCCTTTAGCGGACTGTGCATACTTTCATTCAGGCAGGTGCTATAGTTACATGTGGCACCTTTGTTGCAGATATCCCGAATGACATGCTTTGAAAGGTGCATCTTGGGGAAATTCCAGTTGACTTTGAGGCCCTCGATGGCATGAGGCTTCTGAGCCACTTCAATATATCCCTAGACATGGCGAGAGCTTAGACCCATATACCGATTCAGACAGTTCAGATAATGCGAACTACATACCTTCAAGGCCTTATCGAAAGCCTGTAGTTCATTCTCAAATGCACATAGAGTACTCTCTGTCTGGATGTCCAACCCGATGAGGGAATCAAGCTGAAGGTAGCTTGCTAGGACTTGCAGAATGCTATATCCCTCAGCAGTAATGTCCTTTTTCAGAACATGGAGAGCAGCATAGAAAACTTGCTAAGATTGAGGATTAATGATCATCGGACATAAGCTGGTCCCAACATGAAGAAAATGTACCACAGAAAGGTCTTGCAGCTTGTTGCCATCTGCGAAGGAGACAAGAATTACTGCTTGAAAGTGATTGAGACCCCTCCAGCACGGAAACTTGGCAATGCTATAATAATATACCAACATTTCAGTTTAGTGAAAGGGACTTAATATCAATATGCACTATTTCTCTAGAATACCTTGTTCGTCATGCCCGAGAAAACTGAGGATCTTCTTTATTTCTGGCCATATATGGCAGCCCCATAGGCCTCCATGGTAAGCATGAAGGTGGTCAAAGCTCATGGCTCAGTGAAGACACGAGTGGCAAATGAGCCAAAAGATGTTCTAGTCCTGAGAAGCCAATATTATTAGCAATACTTTGCATAGGAAGCCATCGGGTCAACTCATGGAAACTGGACACAACCCAAGCTCTTTGAGATGTTCTTCACCCGCGACTCAGTTTTCTGTATGAAGTTGCAGTGCACCCTCGCCTTCGTCGTGTGAACACAGATTAAACACTTGAGAGAGGTCATGGAGATGCTCCTTCAGAACTAAGCAAACAGGGCAGGGGCATTTTCCACCATGACTGCAAATAAGAGACATCATACACCTATAATATTGTATGATTGGGGAAGCATCACCAACAAGACAGAACTTACTGCTCTTCATAGTCCGCTAAGAGTATTAGGATCACTGGAAACAACCAGCGCATGATCTTGTCATAGGATGAGGTGTATGCGTATCCGGTACCTGAATATAGGATGATCTCGTCAAGCAATTTGAAGAAAGCTTCGTGCCAGATGACACGTTTGAGGTTCATGTAGCCAAGCTTTCCCTCTTCCTCAGGATCGTCCTCAACCTGGCCATAGATGCCTCGTCATACATTCGTAGTACTGTTGAAGTGGAACTTACAATTGGAAGCCATCCCACAACAGTACCACCTCCTATCTGTTGGCTATTCCATATCTCAACCGGTAAGTTTGCACAATGCACGACCACAGGGTACCCTTTGACTGTGCCAAAACTGGATAAAATCGACTTGTTGGCATACAGAATCAAGCCAAATGGTACAGTGTTGTTGAGGTCACGGGGCGAACTTGAAACAACTCTCAAAGCTTGAAGCTCAAGGGTTGCACAAAGAAAGGCTAAGATGAAGAGGAAAGAGGAAGAGTATTACAACTGGGACCTTTGAGAGGAAAAGACCAGAAGAACTAGACTGGAGTTCTTTGGTGCTCTATTGGGGGTTTATATACTACAACAGTGTTTACCAGTATTGACACTGTATCTACAATATGCAATGCTTTGTCCGCATGTATGGGAATGGAATGGAAGCATAGAAGCATAACATGAGGCCAACATACTGTGTGGCAGAATGGAAGATGAGAAGCATACAACGTGTGATGTACATGTTGGATCAAATGGAAGAGAAGCATGTATGTAATAATAGCCAGCACGGTAATGAAGTGAAAAGGTGAATACCGTGACAGGGTAAGTGGATCGTAGATCCGTGAGAAAGGTTTGAGTGTCCAGACTGCATGGCAGTTGTTGCATGAAAAAGTGTCTAAGTCCATGAAGTGTAAGTGAGCATTCACGATAAGATAGACGATTAGATCCTTAGGGATCATGTAACACGATAAGATAAGATAAGAAGCAAAATATGAAGGGGAAAAATGTAGACCCATAACAAAACTCATCTGATATTGGTAATACAACAGATTTGAATTCAACATAACTAAGTGGTACAATCAAACAGAGGAAATACACACTTGGATATCCCACCAGCTATCTCCAATCCATGGTTCATCATAAAAACACTCAAACTCCCCAGCAGCATTGCATTTGTAGAGACGTTGGGCATCCCACTTGAAGTGAGGAGCAAGTAGTGGGTTTTGGAGGAGATCGAGTGCCCACTCCCAGATGGGGCGTGTATGAACCTTGTACGACCTCTCCTCCCTTTTGTAGGGCATGGTGATATCATGTTTGGAGAACTGAGATTAAAGAAGAGAAAGTAAGAAGTCAAAGAAATTATATAAGGAAATATATACAGGTGTGAGCACCTATCCAGCTGCATCATATGTCTTGTGAAGCTCTGCATCATTCTTCAGTGTGACCTGATCATCGCCTCAGGAAACACGAGCAATAAGGTCCAGCAATAGCTCAACCTGTCATTTGTTTAGTGACGCATCGAGCGCAACCTCCGCAAACTCAAAGTCAGCAGCAGTACAGAATGGATTCCAGGGAGTAGGGTCTACTATGCTGTGAGAGGCTCTTCCTTGTGCTCGGAAGTCTTTGTAGGATTGATGAAGAGCTTCTCACTGACTACAAGGATGGAATTTGGTCTTGAACTCAGTAAATTGGTTGTTGTCAGCTTGCGATTGTGCCGGGGAGTGTGCTGAGCTGTTGATGCTAGGTGCAGCTGTGAATAAGATTCAGATTATCAAGAATGACCCGTGCAGAAGGTGCATTAGGCACGCACCTTGTTCTTCCTCTTGCAGCCCGCTGACAGGCTCCCTGAGGTCTGGCTCGTTTGATGGTCCGGGAATGGGACCAGGCCCAGGGTCTATAGGTATTAGTATAATAGTCAGGAACTAAAATTGGAATGTACAACAACAACGACTCACTGTTGTCGAGTTGGAAGGAGAGGGATGGGTCTGGATGAGGGATTGCCAATGTGGTTGCTGCATGGCATCTCATCGCTGAAAGGAATCCATTGAAACACTAACTGCTCCTCAAAAAGAAACCATACCTTTCTGAGACTCCTCATAATGACGTGCAAACAGCAAGCAGTTTCCTCTTGCTCCTTCCACCTCTTGCAACTTGTTTCGTGACATAGAACTCCTTGCACCTTGAACTTCTTGCTGCAGATAGAACATGCCTTCAGGCCGGTAACAGCCTCATCGTGGGCACTGTGAGCATTGGAAGATGGACGCAAAGGCGCCATGGTGGAAGGAAAGAAAGCAATAAGGGAAGAGCGACGAGAAAAGAGCCTTAAGCCCAGCACATATGCCTGCAGGCCTTTGCATGTCACCAAAATGACACTATCAGGTACATACCATCACTGTCACCCTGGTAAGACCCGGCCAATGGAGGGGAACACCATTATCTTATCTGATCAACCATTATTATTCCATTTTCATGCCCATTCTAAGGTACTTGTTATGTAACACTCTGACGTTGTAAGGTGCTGGCATTATCATGGCCCTAAGAAAGTTGTGACAGAAGCATAGAAATGCGTACAACACATATGTGATAGAATGGAAGTTTATCTGCATGGTGACAAAGTGAAAGAGTAAAGACTGTGCTAGATGTAATGGAATCATAGATTCATTAGAAAAGAGCATCCTTGTGCATGAAAAGTGTCTAAGTCCAAAAGATAAGATAAGTGTTCATGATATGATTAGATGAAGGGTCACATGACATGATAAGATAAGATCATTTGATAAGATAAGGAGGAAAATATTGGACCTGTAACAAAAATCACTGATTCCAACATCTTGATCTGATATTTTGAGTCTGGAATTCCTCCCACACTCATGACTAAGATCATGGAAATGGACACTGTCCCCACAACTATCAATGCATGGTATGAAAAAGCTGTGTATCTCCAGACCCAATGGAATTATACTTGTGAAATTGCCCAGGTTAACAAGAAACTCTTGGGCAATTATTACTTGTTCACCTCCAGAACCTCCTCCACTCCTGCCAAAGACCCTAATGCCATGGATGTCAACATCATCAAATTAAGCAAGCTAACCAATGCGGAATGCCAATATTGCTGCAAATATGGCCCCTACTTCCATTGCCAGAAACCCAGCCACACTTTCTTCAGATGTGCCACATTCCCTACCCCAGAGAAGCTGAAGAACAAATGCATCAATAAGGTGGAAGAAGAAGAACTTCCTAAGCTAGAAGAGGTTAAGAATGATGATGACAAAAATATTCATCACATTTCCTTTGCTTCAATGCCAGACTCCCCCTTCTCTCATAGCAGTGTAACTGTACCATCTCTTAAGACCAAGGCAATAGAGATTGCTGTTCAACTCATCATACCATCATATATGCTCAAAGCTCTCGACACCCAAGCCCTCATCAATAGTGGGGCTAGTATCAATTGTATGGATCAGGACTTCACTAAGAAGAACTTGTTCCCTATCAAAAAACTCCAAGAACCCCTCTATGCTAAGAACACTGACAGTTCCTATAACAAGAATGGTGTTATTTGATACAATGTTACTCTTTTCATCAACATAGAAGGTATCGCTCATCATGTGCTTTTCCATCTAATATCCCTCAAGGATAATATCCTCTTTAGAACTCCCTGGCTCTGTGCTGTTAATTCCCAGATAGACTGGGCCAAACAAACTAGCTCCATCACTGAATTCTCCAATCAATTGAAGGATTTCTATTCCTCCCATGTCACTGATGTTAAATGACATGATGTCCACTACTGGGTATCCCCTCCTACTCCTCCTTACCATACCAATGTCTATGTCATTGAACAAGAGAAACTTTTCTCTTACAATGGATGGGAGGAGGAAAACCAATTCCTCTCCCATGCTATGGATAATCAGGCTCTTTACCAAACCATTAGATTTGGATCTCACTATGCTCCCCTCAGATCAGCCTGTCTTATGCAAATCACACAAGCTGTTATGTGAAGCGTACCAAAGAGGTCTTGTTCAACAAGTATACCCAACAGGCAATGCTCACAAAGAGACTGACATCTGAGGGGCTTCAGGGATAACAAGATACAAGGGATGAGGGAGTCTCTAGTGAGACGAATGGGGGTGCCCAGGGATACTGGGACTTGGACGAGGATGCATAGGGTTGCTAGGTCTTGGACAAGGAGAGAAGCATCAACAAGCGGTCACGCTTAGGGACAAGGACAAGGACTTAGGAGAGGAAGCTTGACTTCTAGGTGATTCAAGGAGGTATGCTTGTATAGTGTAGATCAAGAATAGAGATACAAACAATATAGCATAGGTTTAAATAAGTGGGAAGAGAATGCACACAGACCAGGCTTACAAAGAAAATGGAGGCTAATGGAAGGCAGGAGAACTCGTTGTTGTAAGAGAGGCAACTGTGGAGGGAGATAAGTCCAAGCTGGGAAGTTAAGGTAACAAATAGGTAATGATAATATCGGAGGGGTCAGTGAGGATTAGGGAAGCTGAAGAGATAGAAGTTGACCTACCGCACCACGTACAGGTGACCAGTCGAGAAGTAACAAGATAAATAGAGTGATGCAGAGGAAAAACTGTAACATTACCCCCTTCGTACCTTTGAGCTCCTGGCTCAATACTAAAATGCCCTCACCTCCTTAGCTCAGATGCTGGGGATAGAGGGTTCTCCATGGATGGTGTGTGCCTGGAAAGGGAAGAGACGGTCAAAAGGACAGTTGTCTGCCACGTGTCCTGCCTGAGAACAGATTGCACAGTTACAATGGGGACAGTGTCTGTCAGAATGGCCCCAGTTAAGACAACTGCCGCATTGGATGGTGAGACAATCTTGAGCGAGATGTCTGGGGCAGACTTGGTGGCAATGGAGGCATGAATATGTAGGGCAATCCTTCTGAAAGTGTCCTCAGTTAAAACAATGGAAGCACTCAATAAAGGAGTTGGCATGGGCAATGGGGAGTCGAGAGGATGGGGGCATGACTCGAGTGGGGGAGGATAAGGTGCGTTGCCTGTGGGGAGTTTTAAAGATCTGAGGCTCCAGTTGAGGGATGGGGATGGTGTTGTCATCACTTTCAATGGAGGCAAGGGACAGCTCTGGAGGAGGAGAGGAGAGGCAAGTGGCAAGGGCAGAAGCAGGAGAGGAGGTTGTGAAGAGGGTTCTGTTGGTAGGAAGTACATCTGAGCATTCCAAGTAATCGTCACGTTGTTCTTGGGTAAGAGAAAGAAAAATGCGATGGAAGGTAGGGAAAATTGTAGTGGAAGGAATAGAGGTGATAAAGGTGGAAAAGCCATGGTCGTATAGTGCGCTGAGAATATGAAAGGGAATTTCCATCAACAAAGTACGTAGGGCAAGGTCTAGGTTCTGAGAGAGATTCAAGAGACGTTGCATATGGGCGATATCATGAAAGGCGCAAATAAGAGATTGGGATATGTAGTCCTCTTCAAAGAGGGGGTCTTCTTCGATGGTGTGGAGAAGAGTGGGAGTGTCTAAAACAGCAGCGAAGAGCATGTTTTGCCTGGATTTGGGCAGAAGACAGGGCAATACTGAATGAGAACATAAGGAAGAATACAAACTGAAGGAAGGAGAGAGCTGAAGAGATGTGGCATCTGAGGAGGGAGATTGCATGTTGGGCAAGGATGAGGTCAAAGAACATAAACAATGTCTTCAGGTAAGGGTGTGGACAAAGTGAACAAGGAAGATGATGAAAAAGATGGCAGTGATGATGAGAAGAGTGGGGCTGGAATATGCGGAGCGGGCACAATGGATGGAAATACCGACAACTAAGAAGAAGAAAATGACGAGGAAAGGGAGAATTTTGAGTGTGGGGTTGGCAGAGGAGTTGATTGGGTAGATGCAAGGAGGACCGAGGTAGAACATCTTCTGGGGTTTTCCTTTTTATAATCAGTGTCGTTTTTTATAGGCAGCAAGGAGAGTGGTGGAATGACAGAGATTCGAAGCTGGCTCCCATGTATTTTCGGACGATGGGTAACCTTTCCATGCAGTCAGGAACTGGCAGCGGTTAGCTGGGCCTTTGTGGGAGATGATGGCCTTGACTTCGTATTCCTCTTCGTTATCTATGACGTCAGGAGGGGGAGAAGAGAAGGCAGGACCATGTGTTTCAGTGGAGCAATAAGGGGAGAGTAACGATGCGTGGAAAACATCATGGATTTTCCATGTGGGAGGAAGGCAGAGTCGGTAGGTGAGGGGGGATAGTACCTGTGTGATCTTGAAGGGACCATGTCGCTTGGGTGCGAGTTTCCTGAATGGGTAATGAAGGTGGAGATGAGAGGCTTCTAACCACACCTTGTTACCTACTTTCCAAGGGGAGAAGCGATGGACTGATCTAGAATTCATTGCCTTGCGAGCAGAATCATGGGCTGCCAGAGCTTCCTTATGAGCTTCATCAAGGGAGGAGAGGTGGTTTTCTAAAGTGGGGAGGAAGGTTTTTCCTAGAGGGGGATAGGAGTGAGATTCATAGCCGTAAAGAAGGGAGAATGGGGATCTTTTGGTGGAGCTGTGGGGGGCAGAGTTGTGGTGGAATTCTGTGGTGGTAAGGGAAAAGGCCCAGGAGGAGGGGTTGTTGGCACAAAAGATCTGAAGGTAGGTTTCTAATTCCTGATTGGTCTGCTCTGTTTGTCCATCGGTCTGAGGGTGATAGGCGGTGAAGAGACAGACATCGTACTTCAGGAGTCATGCAAGTTCCCTTGCAAAGGCAGATGCGAATTGTGGGCCACGATTAGAGATAAGGGTTTTGTGGAGGCCGAATCTTTTGAACACATGATTGAAAAAGATTTGTGCAACTCCGGTGGCATCAATGGTTTTAGAGCAAGGAGTGAGAATTACCCCCTTCATAAGGCCATGGTCTACTATGACCAGAATGGGGTTGTGGGAGTTGGAGAGGGGGAGGTTGGTGATGAGGTTAACAGAGAGTTGTTTGAAGGGAAGGGAGTGGGAGGAGGGGATTGGAGAGAGAGGGGGAACCGTTGGATGAGTGTTCACCTTATTTTGCTGGCAAACTGCACAGCCATCGACGAAGTATTTCACAAAGGATGAGAGATCCGGCCACCAGAAGTTGTGTTCAAGGATGGACTTTGTGTGGAAGATACCCATGTGACCAGAAAGCAGCAAGGAATGGATGGAGTGGAGGAGGGTGGAGCAAGCTGTGGGAGGGACATACATGTGGCCTTTGAAGTAAAGATGACCATTGTCAAAGGTCCAGTTATTCAGGGAAGTGCGGGTGAAGAGGGGGGAACCTTCATCAAGGGCAGTGAGAGCTTTAAGTACAAAGGGGTCAGAGGTGGTAGAGGATTTGATGTGGTGTGCAAGGGTAAGGTCAAGGGCACTGATAATGACTGGGTCAGGGAGGATGGTGTTACAGGTCTACATTTTTCCCCTTCACATTTTGCTTCTTATCTTATCTTATCGCGTCACGTGATCCCTAAGGATCTAATCATCTATCTTATCATGAATGCTCACTTACATCTCATGGACTTAGATACTTTTCGTGCAACGACTGCCATGCAGTCTGGACACTCAAACCTTTCTCATGGATCTATGATCCACTTACTCTGTCACGGTATTCACCTTTTCACTTCATTACCGTGCCGGCTATTATTACATACATGCTTCTCTTCCATTTGATCCAACATGCACATCACACATTGTATGCTTCTTATCTTCCATTCTGCCACACAGCGTGTTGGCCTCATGAAACAACCCAAAAAGCTTGTGGCTCAAAGGTTGCACTAGAAACACTTAGACTTGGGAAGGAGGAAAGGAGAAGCTGAGGCTACTCTGATCTTTGAGGGGAAAAGACCAAGAGAACTAGACTGGAGTTCTCTGGCCGTCTATTGAGGGTTTATATACTAGTACAAGGTTTGCATGTGTTTACGGTGTATCTACGATATAGGGGAACATGTGCATAACGCATGGTGTGGAAACATAGCCATAGAATGGAAGAGAAGCGTGAACATGTGTACCACATGAGGATGTGGCAGGTTATGAGACCTCTTGCTCACCGACCCTAGGACTTTTTGGACCCTAGCCCTAACCCCAGAATGGCCCGATTAGGCAATTAGGGTTCCCTATATGGAAGGTCCCCTATCGA
>JBBPSC010000193.1:0-26354 GCA_038093395.1 Baorangia bicolor
ATGTAAGATATCTCGCAAAGGAAATCAAATACGGCCGATTCCAACGTGTGCTCCACGTTCCAAAGGGAACAATGGCGAGTCCTTTTTCTGACTCGTTCTTCCTGTACGGATCTAATCATCTCTTCCCGTAGATGAGTACTATATCAGCGGCTATGAACGATGGTATGCTCGTCGTCTCGTGGCCAAGGGTACCATCCGGAGCTACAGCATCTAGCAATGACTCCACTGTCTCTCAATCCTAATTTCGTTCTCCTCCGACAACGTTATATGCTTTATAATACTACTGTATGCTGCACATTATCACCGTCTAGGTTCTCAGTTGGGGTCTAATTGGTACGCTAGTGATTTCTTGGTACGCATTCGATGGAACTTTTCTGAGCTCCTTGACCGATGTATTTTGATCGATTACTGTTTCATACTATATCTCTGGACTCTTGTTTGTTTGAACCCGTTGTAGTCTCATCGATTAGTATATGCAAGCCATCCTGACCGTGATTGGGTTGATTTATTTGGAGCTGGCTAGTAGTGCTACAAGTTTCAAAATAGTAGAACAAATGTTTCAGAAAGTAGCCCCTAATCCTCCGTGTGCAGAACTTTACTGATCGCAAACGCACATCTATCTCCTTCCGCGGTAGGCTGTTCTTCCATATAGCTCCCACTGACCGTCGTCAAGTTTTCGGTGTCTTGCATGAGTACCATGCGAACTTTGTTGTGTGGCGTGTATTGTTCCCATGTGGGTGACATAGCAAGCTTGTATGTGTTCGGGTTTCCAGAGCGCACAAACGAGAGCCAGTACGCAATCAGCTCCGATGCGAATGCAAGTTCGGCGGGCGTTTGCTGGGTGAACGTTCCAGTTCCGTTGAATCTAGGGACAGCGGGCGGTGAGTCATACCACACAGCAGGCAGCTTGCGCGTACGCCCGGCAGGCGGCCACCAACACTCACCCTGTGTTTATCCCATCAAACATCATCCAATTCTCCGCCGCATGCGCTACCACATCACTACCACTTGTGGGATTAGGGGTATTGTATCGGTACGTCCAAGCCGCATCTGAAAATAGCGACGCGGGACCGCCCATTGCCTCACGCTAGCACAATGCAAGAGAGCGAGTCAGAGTAGATAGGTCAGGATGATATATGAGTACGTGTGACCCTATGAAACTTACGCCACAGATCACATCAGGTTCTCCCGTAGCCACTTGGAACTGTTGGCTAGGTGAGTCATAATCACTCAGGGGGTGCAATGCCAGGAATTCCTGAATATCTGTTTCCGTGAGTGCAGGGAAATACTCCTTCAATGCCAGAGAAATGTTGGTTCCTCCAGAAAGGGTCTCGTTGGAGGTAGAACTGCATGTCGTGATGAGGTACGGATAACACACAGGAGCCACTGAAGCTTACCCCACGATGAGTGGGACATGCGCGAACTGACCCAACTGGAACTGCAGTGTAGGGTATCCAGAGAACAGGACGCCATCCAGGACAGGGTGGAAGGAATTGTACAGCCCGCTGCTGTTGGGATGTGAGCATTGCGTCCAAAAGTCCCATGCTATTGCCATCGATCACTCACAATTTCCCTTGGAAGGCGGCATCCTGTGCTCTGGCCAGAGCACTGACACTCGCATTTCGCAAACATGTCATTTGTTCGCCTATCGAATCTGTGCCGCAACCAGCATATGACGCATAAAATTCGAAAAGTGGCTATTGGGCGTTGAGTGTCAAGCGCTAAAACAGCATCCAGGTAAGCGCTCATACGAACCTGCTGTTCCTCAGGAGTGGGCAGTGGGGTTCTGAAGACGCTCTGCGCAATAGCGCCATGGAACAGCTGTTGTCCCTGGTTGGCGGTCATGTGCAGTTCGACGGAGGCACCACCCGCACTTTGGCCGTTGATCGTGACATTGTTTGGGTTACCGCCAAAGGCGCTGATGTACTGGTTAACCCATCTGAGCGCTTGTAGTTGGTCTTGGAACCCAGCATTGAAGTCGCCATATGTCTGATCCGTGAACTCTGGTGTCGCAAGGAAGCCAAAGGAATCGAGGCGGTAGTACACGGACACAATAACGACGTTGGGGCTCTGGTGGACCCAACCATCAAATGGCCAGTTCCTCGGGTTGCCAAAGACATAACCTAGGAGAAGGTTGGTATATTAGTATTATCCGAGTCTTAGAAATCTGATCGACTTGCCTCCTCCGTGGATATAGAAGAGTACAGGTACTTCATGACACGATATGTTGAGTCAACTTCAAGGAATGTAAGGTCCCGCTTACAGTTATCGCCTTCCTTGGCGCCGTAAGGCGCGTAGATATTGACTTTGAGACAGTCCTCTGATCCAGCACCACCAGCGTCTCCGGCTGAAGAACGCATTCACAGGTAAGAGCCTTCAGCCAACATGTATCGTGCTGGGGAAGCATGGCACTCACCTCCTGTGGAGCCTTGAATGCAAAATTCGGGGTAATAGGTTGCGTTGATAACTTGCCCACCGGCCTCCTCGCTCACACGCGTGGTGTTCAAAGGCACAGTCGCCCTAAAGCGTAGATCGCCAACTGGAGGCTCCGCGTATGGAATACCCAAGTAGGCGACGGTGTTAGGGTATGACTGGTACCCCTGATAAGTAGCATACCCCACATCCACTGTAGGACAAGTCACGGCACTAGTGGAAGTCGACGCCCGGGCATCCTTGGAAAGCAAGAGACTCGAAAACAGCAACGTCGCAGAGCCAAACATTCTAAGCGAAGTGCACTTGTAGCCGCAATGGCGGTATACCGAATGAATTTATGGGAAAACTCGCTGCCGAGCGCGATCCCTAATTCTGAAACAAGGGAGCGCCGACTTCACCGGGCTAAGTTCGGAGAATGGTCACGAGTATGATAACTTTCCAAAGTACGCGTACGTCCGAGTGCAACATGGGGTTCGAGAAGGGAAGCGTTCTCATCGTGTAGCGTCACGGGAGACCTCACAAGACCTCGTTCGTGGACAAGCGACCGTGGAGCAATCGATCCGGAAGTTTCTATGGGAAGAAACGCTGCTGGATGACATAAAGTTGCACCGCACGGGTGAACCACGAAACTTGTCGTAAAACGTTTTCGATCCATCAATCACGGCATCTGCGGCGAATTAATTCATAGTGTGACAACCAATTTGCGCTTTCGACTGGGTTCTGTACGTGTCCGATAGACGGATTCCACGCGAGTAGCACCATCGTAACCGACTGGAGAATTGTGCAATGTACATACCTAGTACAATTATGGCTAGACGTACGCAACTCGTCGATCTGGTGAAACGTCACAGTGCCTCCATCACGCCAAGTAACGTATTGAAGGGTTAAGGCTCGTGCCTTTCGAAAGGACTTTGATAGTAGGCTGATGACCATCGAAGAGTTTTTAAGCAGGTGACCGCCTTCTCATTAGTCTGACAGAGCACGAGTAACTTGGAGAAACAGTAACAGTGTCAACGGCGCCTGCGAAAAAAAGAAACGCGATCCGTGACTGGGGCCCACCTGGAGCTTGCGAGTCTGTAGTAAACAAGGGGCACTCTATTGCGTCCAGAAATCCGAATAATATTCATGTTCAAAAGTGGTAGATTGTCGTAACGCGTTTCAAGGTGGGGATGAGAGTGCATGTGAGTCCCAGTGCGGCCGAGGACATTCACCGGTCTCCCAATGCGGCCCCATACGCGGGGGGATGACTAGCGTGGAGCGCACTAGATAATCCATGCGATGCAAGGCTTGCCGATGGTGATATTTCACGGGAAAGACCTTGCCATTCAGGGGGCACTGCAACGGTACCCACGTACAGTTTTTCATCAGATTCACCGACACTTGCGAGTGGCGGATATACAACGGGGACAGGAAAGGCTTGCATGTACTTGCCGGGGGATGCGGAGGAAGGTCCCGATCGAGGCATGCTCGGGGTTGGACCGTAATGAAACCTTGACGAGTCTACGAACGTCCCATGATCATGACGTGTTCCCCGGTGATGGTCCCCTTCCGATGGGCTGCCTGCCTTTCCGGGTCCGCACTGTAGAATCTCGTGCCGAACCTCCGTAGCTTCCTGACGCAAGCGCAATAGGATAGGCTAGCAAAGCCTGTCAGCCACAGCGGAATTTCCAGGAAGGTATAGATACGTACCAAGGCCTTTCGTGCTCGGACGCTCGTCCGTGCTGCTTCATGGAAGAGCATGCATGCGAGATCGAGTTGTCCAAACGGTTCTGGCTCGAACTTTATCGATAGCCGCTTTATAGAAACCGTAGCAATGATAACCTATTCACGAATGGGGATCGGAAAGCGAATAGGTCACGACAGCACCCCACGAACCGCAGCCGAGAACGTGAGCGACCAAAGGCGCCACACACGAGCGCACAGTCCAGGCTGACGCACAAACTGCTTCCGAGTCGCACTGAGAACCCCGGTTGCGCTCTGATAGGCAGTCAGAAACGAATGACGATAAGGACTTTTCAACGGATCCCAAGGGAAATCTGCCAAAACTTGTGCAAAGAAACCTCGATGCAGGAAGAGCAATGCTGTTTCAGGATTGTTGGTTTGCTTCCAGCTGGGGAAACAAGGAATTGACTCACTGAGCTCTCGTAGTTGACTTCTCACGAAGGCTTGCATTTGCCCTGACATTTGTCTGCTACTTGGTGCTTGCGGCACCGAAAATTCGCGAATCTTGCAATCGAGTGCGAGAACAATATCATAACTAGGGGGCCGTGTACCTTGAGTAGCCTCCACAACGGGAAACAAGCATTCGATGCTAAAACGACAGCCCCATATTCCGACTTTATAGGGGAATTGATATCAGGGATTCTGGTGAAAAGGGGATACACTTACAGCCTAGTGGTGCTTCATCCGAATGGTACAATTCATCTTCCTCCTCGGTTGGTATGCGACAGTCGATCAAGGAAGGCATGATTACTGGCGGCCGACCAGCCACCAAGCTCTAGAGATACCCCTTTAGTGCGGATTGATGCCACGGCAGCATACTCCACCTACTTGCCACAGCGTCCCGACCAGAAGGCTCCTAGTGACATTGCCATGAACGAGGAGGTTAAATTTCACAGAATGCTTACACACCAGAAGTACGTCCGTCGTTCGTATGCCTCCCTGCCCGTGATTCCCCATATCGATGGATCCTTATCTAAAGAACATACTCAGTCTTCCATTCAAGTGAGCAATGATAAACCATGGCCCACGAAAGCCTATCTGGTGCTTCGCTGAGTCCCAAACATGTGACGGTGGAAGAGCCGTACCTGGAGGGCAACCTGGGCAGCGAGGTTCATCAAACAATACGAATGTTCTAGCTTGCTTTCGATGCCACACATGCCATTGTATATGCTCATTAGATTTAGTGTCTTGACTGTCACCACAGAGCGCTGCGCAAAGACCGGTTGCAAGCACAGAGCAGCTCGGGACAGTATATGGTAGTGCTGACCCTCTATATTGTATGGTGGAAGCGAAGGATCCACGAGCGCGCCAATTGCAAAGACGATGAAAAGAAAAGCAATATCGTGTGGCCCATAGGACCTCGGTTGTGTTGGTGTCTGCCCGCTAGCATGTCTGTAGACCGTAGGGATCAATTCACCCAGGAAGTGTCGCCGCGATATTGCGCAGAACATCCAGGACATGGACTGCAAAAAAGTCTCGCATAAAGCCGTTGCACGAGGGAGAGGCGGAAGATAGGATTCGATCAAGTCTTGCACGGGCTCCGTCGGAATTCCGGACGGTGTAAGAGGAAACGCCTGATAGAACATGTTGATTTCTGAGGGGAGATAGGAGGAATCGATCTCCTCTGCATGATTGGCCGGAGAAGAGCACTCCGCCACAAAGGCTTTTGCTTGCTGCCAGCGTAAAAGGTCAGCACACAAAGATACGGGGTCAGACACAAGTACCCACAAATAGAAGACTCTGAAAACGTCGAAGCTCAGGATGAGATATTCAAACCAAGCGTTGGATTTCGGTTCCGTACCTCTGAACTACCAAAAGCTCCGAAAAGTGCTGGGTCAGATGGTGGACCCTTGTCAAGGTATAACGAACCAAGAACGTCAGCAAGACCATACTTGTTGAACTCATTGTCCATGATCAGGTCCTGATCGACTTCGGGCATCCATTCCACCTCTTTCGGGCTTGACCACTTTTCGTCCAATAGTGGGTGTGGCTTACTACACGATGCCGAGCCTTGGATAATAACTAATGCGTCTTCGAGCGAACACATTCGTTCTTCCATCTTCACGATTTTTCGGCGAAGGAACTCCTCAGCGACATCAACGAAGCTGCCAGAGGGTGGATGGTGAATATTGAATAATGACCCCGATCCGCACCATGCAAACACACCGACTGCCCTCCCCGGGTGGGATCGTACCTAGAGAAAGGTGAAGTTGGGTTGATGCTACAAACTACCCTGCATCCCAAAGACGCACTGTTGGGGCACAACACTTTACATCCTCTCTTGATGCATGTCGAGCAGGGCACTACACAGCGAAATCAGTAACTCGATAGGCTAGCTAACTGATCACTATGGTTCAGATAGTACCTCGCTTGTCACATCGAGCTTTCAACCTACCACAGCAACAAAGTTTAGGTGAGATTAACATCATTTCCGGAAAGAGTTGCTAGCAGGACATACCTGCGACATTCTGCACAAGAAATTTCGCCCCTGGTGCGCTTCCCCTCCTTGCTGAGATTCATAGTCGAAGAAAGGTAACAGTGGTGCAAATCGCGAATAAGATTGACCCATTTATGTAAGTATCTCCGCAGCAGGAATGCTTCTTCATAACTTACCTAGTTATGACCTCGGAGCCTTCACTACTGCGACTGTTCCCACCACTGGCAGTGGGTTCATGACAAACCATAGTTCCAATCAAATGGAAGCCAACGTCTTGCTACGGCTACGTGACTACTACAAACCCAAATAACAACGCACAACAGTGAATTCCCTAGATGACTACCACCGCTGCCAGCGCCTAGTAGTGCCGGCGAATGTTGGTTGTCAAGGCTTCTGTCGCAAGGTCGTATTCTGCTGAACATATGGTACGCAGTACGCCAAGAACTTCCGTCATGTTCAGATTCATGATAAGCAGATTGACAACAATTCCATGCATCCCAACGCTGGCGGTGTGACCCGTCGCCGGGAAGTGTCAGGCCAACATACCCAATCGCCCAGTGCACCCCTCCGCCCTTCTCTGCCCAAATCTCTCAAGCTTCTAACGAATGACTCTCAGTGACGGTCCGCAGCCAAAGCCCAATATTGACGGATCCAATCTGCTTGATCGGACCTTATCCATCACCCTCCCGATAACAGACAGCATGGGGTACTGCCCCGTATCGTAATAAACCTGGTGACCAACTATACCAATGTAAATTATGGGGACAGCTTGTCAGGATATAAAAAACCAATCGGCATTTGCGGCATCATAAGTCCAAGAGTCTGCAATACCAACACCGCTTTGCCGAGGTGGTATCTTCCAAACGAACACGTCTAACAATTACTCGCGAAGCTAGTCTTCAAAACGGGCTGCGCGAAAGGAATAGGTGAGGCTTACCCATCACGGCGACCCGACTTCAGCACGGTCATCGCTGTTGACATCATACTCAGGTTCAAGCTTCTGTTTGGATGATCCCTCCAGGGTCATGCTATCCGTAGACCCTGGTTCTGTCTCCACAGGCTTGACGAGTGCGTAAACCATCTTGTCCCTGGTGCGTTCCATTTCACTCTGCATTTGCTTATCAAAATGTTCCTCGTCGAATGAATCCTTACAGCAACATCCGCAGTATCCTTGGTCGCTGCAACATGTTCTATGAAATCCGAAAGGGCCTATTGGTAGTGGAGACAGTCCCATGGACGGGATTAGAAGTACAGCATACGCAAGGTTGTGAGGACGAACGCAGACTGCACAATGAGTTGGATGTTGAAGCGATGACAAGACCTGAGGAAGAGTCATTATGGAGGACGGTCATTGGACAGAAAGTTTTCTCACAGCAACCTCCACAGACAATGCCTAAGATTCTTGCAGGCTCTGACATGGAACCCCGCCGGAAACGTCAGGAACGCCTGGTGGTGAGTCTGGCAGCAAGCAAACACGGTTAAATGAAGGTCTGTCAGAGAAATCCAACAAATGCTAAGTTGCCCCGGCTTCCGTTGTATAGTTTCGCCGCTCAAATGAGTCAAATCCCGTGCATCGTGTCATACTTGTGATTATTTGACTCACGGAAGGTGCTCTGGACCGCTGAGTAAAAGTTTGCGTTGAGTAACCCTGCAACACCTGCATATAGTATAGTAGTATCAGTAGTCACTTGTCGGCTATGTCCAAGAACAAAAACGTGTACATATCCCGTAAGTATCAAGATCGAAGAACTACATATCTAATTGAAAATAGTAGGTGAGTGGATGCAAAGCTGGACGGGTATACCCACAAGTCATCAGACCTCCACATTGGTCGATTTTGGATTGCCTGTAACTTCAGACATGTCATGCGATGGTACAGGTTGAGAGTTGACAGGTTTAGCATTGGCACCATTTTTTGCTTGTTCCTTCTTCATCCGTTCGTCAAAGTCATCTTGGTTGAATGAAGAGTCGCAGCAACTACCACAACACCCCTGTGGGCCACCGCAGCAGCGCACATCAACACCAAAGGGATCTGCATGTCGGAAGGCGACAATTTGCGTTCAGTGTCAGTGACATGGGTCCGAGCTCAAGTACTCACGAATGATACACCAACTTGCAAGAGCCGAGTACATGCAAAGACCTCAAAAAGGATCCTTAGCATGTAGATTAGGTATGGATGAATGAATAGCCACCAACCACAGCAGCCAGCAATACTTGCGTCGGCCTCGGCCATTGTGATAAGTAGGTAGGAAGAAGTGGGCGAGTACCGTGGAGCCTGCTACTATGTAGTAGTCTTTTATTGAGTCATTAGTGCCACTACATGCTGTGTACGTTTGTGGTGTTCGTGTAGTGTTGTTCACCCAAGCGGATTCACGACGCTCGCCATCGTCACTCTTGGCAGCGATGTCTGGCTCTGAACCCAAGTGGACCTTCGCACAGAAATTCTATGTGGATTTCAACGTTACCGCCTCTGGTTTGGTCTGCCTCAAACTACATCCTACCCTTGCAATCTAACACAGGAGTCCATAGAGCTGGCATCCCGGTTGGATGCACTGAAGAGCGGCCTCGATGTTCCTCCAGCCACGATGCAGGTTGTCACATCGGATCTCTCGCGTTTGACCAAAAGCCTCAGTGATGCTACTGGGAGTCTGCCGAGTTATGATCAGAGGCAGTGCGAGCTCGTAAGTCGTGCGCTATTTCGACAGAAGGGTTTCCAGTCATCCTATCAGACAGCAACTCAAGACGCTAGAGAAAAGTATTGAAGAGCTTCGCGGGGCTTCGGCTAGTACGCCTAAGTTTTCATTCAAGCGGAAGGCCACGAAAACGAAGCCGTCAACTGAACATGCATCGGTCGTCGGGCTTCCTCCCACAAAATCACAGTCAACCCTGATTGAGTCTGCAAGGACCTTGGCCGCGTTCTCTCACCGCTACTTGACCATCCTCGATGTTCGCTCCCCTAACTCCTCAGCGGAAGTTTCGATATCTGGTCTTGACAACTGTATTGTGAATTTGTTCCCCAACGACGAAGATCACATGAAGATCACTGCGTTCCATGTACAGCGGGTTTCTAGATCCGTCATTTTGTTACCGCAGATCGCCGGTAGTATCATTCTTCATGATTTGTCGGAATGTGTGATCGTGGTTGGTTGTCATCAGGTAAAATAAACGATGCTTTTCGTTTCTCATTACTTGCGATTTACCGTTGCTCCTAGTTCCGCATGCACGACTCGACGGCAGTTGATGTGTATCTTGAAAGTGGATCAGACCCGATCATCGAGCACTGCTCAGGCATTCGATTTGCGGCGTATCCAAGCAGTCTTGTGTGCGGGAGGACCCTCCAGGTCGGTCGTCCGTTTTCCAACTTCTAATTGGGGATCGAGTGACCTAAATATGGGTCCGCAACAATAGGATAGCAAACATTTTGCTGTAAAAGACTTCTCTCATATTTTGCCAACGCCGTCACCAAATTGGAGCTCACTACTCGAGGAGAGATGGGAAAAGTCATGGCCTATCTTTCCTCTCCGAGATCAGGTTCTACGGGAAGAGCTCGAACGGATGTTGTCGGCACACTCCCGGCCGCTGGATAATGGTTTGCGAATTTGAGTGCATTTTTGTCGTCGTGCACCGCATCTTCTCTCTCTTGCCTCTTGCTTATGGGACCATGTGCACGAAGACCCGAATCATTCTTCGCATGTAGGTGATGCCTCGTTACACAATATAACCAATAACTGCACCGGATGTCCATCTGATTCCGTCCCAGTGGGGAGATTATGGGGCAACTCGGGTTCTCACAGTTGGTGAGAACTCGAGGAAGCAACTCGTCAGATATTATGACACGACGTGAAGACGTTGGTACACATGAAGAGATAGCAGACTTCTATGATACAGTTCCGGGAGAAGACGGTGCAAACGAATTAGCGACCGTATCTGCGAAGCAGACATCAAACAAAATTAGATGTCGAAAGCGGATCTTTTTGAAATGGGACCCACTTCTGCAACTCCCATTCGCGGTTATCCAACGGGCAGACATTTCTTGTCTTCAACCACCGCGAGATACAGTGGAAGTGGAAGGCGTGCTGGGGCTGGGTCAGCTCACGGTGAAGGTAGTAAGCGCAAAGTGCGCACGTTGCAAATGCCCCAAGCGGCGTTGCACTCATCTGTTGATGCTGATACTTGATTTGCCTGGCAATCGATACCTAACGGGGGACAGGGTGTTAGATCTAGAATGTGGCGAGAAAGTACGCACAAAGGTCCATGATATGGTTGCGGCAGATGGCACAATTGTCGACCACGATGTCTGTGTCTGTGTGAAGCTTACCCAGCGAAACGGGGGTAAAGATGCGCACCCCAGGCCCATAGTGCTACAGCATTCCACTAGACAGGGATCTAAGAGAGAGATGATAAGGAATGATGGTATGAGTACCTTTTTGACCTCGAATCTCTTCTTATCCTTTGCGTCGTCCTTTGTGTTCTTGCCCGATCCCGTTGCGGGCGGGTCGACGTCCATATCGTCGGCCATGAATGGTGATGGTAGTAGTCACTGGAGAGGTCCTTCCAGGACTTGGGAATGGGTTACATAAGCGGTGAGTGACGATCACGTGGCTCGACGCGACCGCGAGCGAGTCTACCCTAAAGTTGGTGTTGGTTGGTTTCGTTCAAGTTGGACCTCGACGACCAAGCCCGAGCGATCTGTTTGTATACCCCTTGTCAATGTACTGACCATGTCTGGTTACAGTTCCAGTGCTGACCCTAGGTCCCCCCCTTTTGGGACCGCAACGTTTTCCTCCTTTACTAACTCACAATCCATGTTCTCTCCATCAAGATACTCCTACACCAGCTCTGGTACGTGTCTCTGGCGTGCTACACTCATTTGATGCGATAAACCACTCTAGATGCACCGCTGGCTTCCTCAGACAGCGAGGGTGCCACATCGGATCGGCACATGCGGCGTGTCAATGTCTCGCCAACCAGGTCTGGAAATTCGTACGATTCATACACCGAAGAAAACTCCATCGAAGAAAGGGCCGTAGAGGCAGCTTTGAATGACCTCGACAACGAACTCGACAGTACCGAGGACATGCTCACCGAGTGGTCGCGTGGCTCCGGACCCTCGTCCTACACGGGGACAACCCCATCATATTCAACCAGTCTTGATACATATTCCATCTATAACCGCGAAGGAAATCGCTTGAGCACGATCTCAGAGCGTACGGAGAACGTCCCATCACGTCCTGTATCCTACCTCCGAGATGGTGCTCGACCCGCAAACCCGACTCCTGAAGGACCTCGGCTTTCTGCCCATCGTATCAGTACCGCCTCCCCTGGTCATTTTCACAGTCGATCCGTTACAGATTTGACCTCAGACCGCCCAGTTGGAAGAAGAACTGGCGACCTCATCGCTTTTTTCGAAGATCGAGCGACGCCTTCTGATACATCGTTTGGTCACTCTCGTACGTCGTCCATGCCGGGAAATCGTGCCCATAGTCCATTCTTCCCGCACAGTCAGTCCACGCCGTACATGAGCAGCACGACCGGTTATGCGTATACCACAACCGGCTATGGTTCCCGCCCCTCGTCCCCGACGAAGAGCAAGGCTGGTTCGACCATTTCCTCTGCGTCTTCCGTCTCAGATGCCTTGTCGTCTTCGTCTCTTTTGGCACCGCCCACTAGGGGACCAACGGCGACGACTAGCAGGAGTGGCACGCAGCTAAGCCCGAGTGATTTCGCAAGCACATTTTCCAACACCTTCGCTGAAGCAAGGAGCGCGACGAGCTCTTCGGCTATCTCCCCAACGGTTTCATCCTTACGCCGACCACAAACATCTCCGCGCTCTCCTCTCACTTCAGTCCACAACATCGTCAAAGCGTGGAAGAAACGCACACCAGGTCTGGGACAAACTGAACAGTCGTCTACCGAGTCATCCGTTTCGCCGGTAGGAAAATCCGAAGGCATCTTTGGCCTCCGTAGACGTGCCTCACGTGGTCAGCAACCCACTTCGGAGAATACAAATAACGGTCACAATCCACCGACGACCCCAAAGAGCGTCAACAGCAGCATTATCCCTCCCCCTTTCGATATGACCGAGTCGGGTGCTTACGCACGAGACAGCCGAGAGGTTTGCGCTAGCATGCTCTTTATTTCGTTAGCGCTAACCATCACGTACAGCCGCTCCGCATCGGTGACTTGTGGTACCTAAACGTACATTCCGGACCTCCGTATCGCTGGCAACGGTGCGAAGCGCTGCTGTACCCACGCATGTTACTACTGTCTTGGATTGCTCCCGGCGGGGGTAGAGGCGTCGTCACGTTGGATTTGATTAACTGTACCGAAGTGCGCTCTGTGCCTTCCCCGAGCCACCCAAGCGCGCAAGAAGATGTCGGGACGATCGCCGCTCGCGCTCAAATCGCCGAGGGTGACTGCCCTCCTTTAATGGAGTTGCTATGTCCTTTCCAACTTCTGTACAGCGACGGCGTCGAACGGCTGGCTGCAGAAAGCGCAAGAGAGAGAGTCCGTTGGGTTAGTGCCATTTGGTATGACATCATTCATTTTTCCTTTGCATAGTCCTGTTTTGTTGATGATCTCTCGCAGGGAGGCCTTGGATCGCTCTGTTACGTTGCCGAGCCGTTCGGAGCCCGATTCTCCTACGGGCTCCATCGGAACAATCCACTCCATGACGAGTACCACTAGCGTTTCTGGCGCTGAGTCTGGCTCCGGTTCAGCATCAACCGTGTTTGTCCCGCCCTTGCACACAATCCCAAGTCTGTCTGACTTGCATACATTCTCGGACTCTTCGAGCACCGGTTCGCTATCGCGTGCTCCGTCATTCCCTCCGCACCGCACGCGTACTACGGACGATGCAGCCGTGTCTAATCAGTCATACCTTTATCCCGGTGACCCCCGTGTCATTGCACCAAGTCGAAGCAGCTCCCTGCGTCGCACAAGCTCCCTTACTGATCTTGACGAGGAGTTCGCCTCCGCAGTCAGTCGAGCGAGGAACGCGAAGCCTGGTCTCGGGTTCGGGTTGAGTCTTGTTGGTGGTGTAATTTTGGGTGATGGGTCACCTGTGACTGTATCTAGCGGCCCTAGACTCGGTGGTGAAGTGCGCGTCACCCCGCCCCCAAGTGGTAAAACCAAGACGCGTCCTCTATCTGATTTCTCAGATGACAACTTCTTCTCCGCGGGTTCGAGGACGTCGTCGAGCGAGCCTCGTACAACCACAAATTCGTTTTATACCATGTCAGATTCTTCCACTTCGTCATCGGACGCGCTCCCGACCACGACTGGTATTATAACCGACGAGACGGCGTTCGAGTTCACGTCCGGTGGCTCCAATACGCAAATTGTACCGTCGACGCTTTCCTACCGGCGTACCGAGTCCAATTCCTATTTAGGTGACTCGCATGACGGGTCTTACACCTACAGCAGCTACACATCAACTTCCCCATCTTCATTGTCCAGGAGCCCGGGAATTCGGAGGAGGCGCTACAGTAAGAGTTACGTTTCCGACAAGGAGAACGCAGCTTCGGGCTACACAGCCTCTCAAAGTCGCTCTACATTAAGTACTTGGACAAGAAGCCGCTCAACTACTCCGACTCCCGCTCCTTCCGCTGCAGCCCTGTCTGCTCTCGAGATCCCGGACGGCTCGGGTAGTGAAGGTTATGAAACTGCCAATTCCCCATCGACTGCATCCTTCAAGTCATTGCCCTCAATTCCTTCCGAGACCGACTATGCGACCGTCGAACAGTGCAAAACCGAGGCCTCCACCGAGTTCCACACGGTGGACCGTTGTGCTTCGGATGTTTCATCCGAATACGTGACTGCGGAGAAGTGCAAGACGGAGGCAGAAACGGAAACGGAATTTATCACGGCGGCACTCTGCGAATGCGAGCGTACGGAGCAATCAGAAACTCATTACGAGACCGCGTCGTTATGTAGGACGATCCCTTCCGAGGCGAGCACGCCGCGCTCGTTGGCCGTCGATCTCCCCGTCGAAAAGGCACCAACACCTCCTTCGAAGACACCCACAGATGTTCCTTCGTTGCAATCCCCGGAGTCAGTCATCCTTCCAGACATCACCCCCGAGTCCGCACTCCCTCATCATTCGGAGCTCAGTCCCACTATGTCAAGCGCTAGTCGGGACCTCGAGTCAGAGCCTCTCGAGGTAACGGTAGTCCCCCCATCGTCGATAGTGAGCTCCAGTGAGCTCTCGATCTCTCTACCTCCAACCGTTGAGTCGAGCTCCGAGGACGAGTCATCCCAGATGCCAACTGTATCTAGTACCGAATCTTCCGAGTTCGTCATGAGAGATCTTCCTGTGAGCGAAGAGAGCCTCCCATCCCCAGCTCCATTGGCGACCACGGAATCCTCCCCTTCTGTCCATCCATCCCAATGGCCCTCAGAAACCGACATCTCATACGAATCGTCGCAGCTTCAGCCGACGCCTCTTACGCAGTCGCTTCAATTTCAGGATGGGCGTGATACGTCCTTCGAAACATCATTTATGCGTCCTAGCGTTTCCCCATTAACCAGTTTCGGAAGCTTGACGGCAATGACAGAAACGATCACCACTTCAGTAGTATCAACACCTCTTCCACCACCGCCACCCCCGCCCGCCCCAGTCACCCAGTCCGTCTCCTCACCATCTAGCGGCCCGACCCCTCTCTCGATCACGTCTACGGCATCTTCGTCTCTGTCTCGCACTCCATCCACGGTGTCTAGCGTTTCTAGTGTTTCGACTAGAATCAGTCTGGCGGAGGACGATGTTGTGTCACTCGTTGATGCTCCGGCCCTTTCTGAGGTATCAACGGAACCTTCCCTCTTGTCAAGTCTTCGTAGCTCAAGCGTAAGCTCAGTGCATTATGTGAGTACCTTGTGTAGTCCGTATGTTCCATGTTCTCATCGCTTGTAGTACCCTCATCCAACGATGGTGCCACTTCCTGAATCCCCTGCTCCTGTCTATTCTCCTGTCTATTCTCCAGCGCCTTCCCCCAGTCTCAGTCTCAGCACTCCACAGACTAATCAGCCCTCCATCCACTCTGAACTGGAGACGGAAGCAACGGACACACATACCGAGCGCACCGAGGTCATAACACA
Source organism: Baorangia bicolor (assembly GCA_038093395.1). Taxonomy (NCBI): domain Eukaryota; kingdom Fungi; phylum Basidiomycota; class Agaricomycetes; order Boletales; family Boletaceae; genus Baorangia; species Baorangia bicolor. The sequence goes on from JBBPSC010000193.1 coordinate 15,686, forward strand.
TGAAATTGACCAGCTACTCCACCATATCCACGAATTGGATCGTTTCAGGGGTCAAGAGACTCACGAAATCTCCGAAAACGTACGGATAATTAGGGACGAACTATACGAACTATCGGAATATGTACGCACCCGCTTGGTTGCAACCGAGAGGATCGTCGTCGCAGAACGGCCAGAGCCTCCAGCCGTTCCCCGTAGGGACCAGTCTGTCGGTGCCATTAGTGTCATCTCCGACCGCAGGGACCAGTCTGTAGGCGCCATGAGTGTCATCGCCGAGCCCAGAACTGCGCCAGCTGGACCTCGATTGCGGCCAGGTTTGATCCCAATCGCGCTCTCGCCACCTCCTGTCCGGTCTCCTTCAATCAGCTCATCGATTTCTTTCTCGTCTTTCTTGTCCTCCCATCGTTCGGACGACTTTAGCCTTTGGGGTGCGGATGAAGAGGAAGTGCATATGCCTCCACCTTCTCCCGCCTGGCCATCGGAACCGTCGTCGCCTTCGTCTGATCTTACCCCTTCGATCATCTCGTCTTCCGAGTCATCGCCTGGGCCAACGCTTTCTCTCACCTCATCATCATCTTCCCCCACTCCCCCCCCTTTGTCCCCTACACCCTCTACAGAATCTACGGACTCTAGTGGTACAGCCCGACCAGTGGAAGGGGTCACGATGACCACTATTCGAGATATGCTGACACAAGTACGGGAACAGACGACCGCACTCTGGGAAGGACAGACCTCAACCAACCACATATTGGATGAACTTCGACAATCCAGACCCGCGGCGCAGGATAATACGGAAATTCTTGATCGGTTGCACCATATCGAGACTCTCATTGACACGTTAACCAACACCCGGCAGGCACGTCAGCAAGAAGCCGTAGAGCAAATGGAGACCATCCAAATCTCCGATACGACACAAAGAGTAACCAGACACATGGAAGGCTCTGTCACAGAGTCAGAGGATTCCCAAGCTGATGCAGATAGCTTGCTTTCTCGTTGGAGGGACATGCTCCGAGTACGGGAACGTGGCCACCTTCCCATTCACGTGCCTCCACCCCGCCCAGGTGGTCCATCATTGGATGAACAGTTGATGGAGTTGCTGAATTTACCACCTGCACCGGTTCCTTCGGATATTCAGCCACCACCCCAATTGATTCCATTCGTCTACCAACCTGCTCCGAGGCCATCCCGGTCGAGAAGCACGAGTCCGGTACTAAGGCGAGATTCAGCACCTCCGTTCCGACAACCATCAATCTGGTCCCCAGAAACGTTGCATCCACCGCTTCGAACCCCTCATCCACATAGACCCCCTCTTTCACATCCTAGAAGACCGCGAAGGACCGAGGAACCAACCTCTCATGATACAGCGCCTATTCCCGAGTCTATCCCAGACCGCGGTCCGACTCGTACACCTAGACTACATGTCACTCATGATCTCCCACCACCCCACCCCGAACCGCGAGAACGGAGGCCAGATGTACGCCCCCCCGGGCCTTTCCTGGTATGCTTTCTCAGTCGTCTCTTGCAACTTGGTCTGACGTCGATTTTAGCCAGATTCCTTGTACGATCGCCCTCCCAGCGCCCCAGCAAACCTAGGAGGAGTAGACCCCCCTCCTGGATCCTTCAGTTGGTACCGACCCCGACCTGAGGTAGGTTGTACTGCCAGTTGCAACCGAGTCGGGCTGAGGTATTTTATGCTCTCCAGGGGGGTGTCGTGCCACCACCCGGTGTGATAGGTGGCCAACCCCAACAACCAGGTGCTCAGGCCCAAGGTCCAGGTTATGTCCCAATGCCACCAGGTCCAGTGGGTAATGCCAGATGTCTCGCGCGGCATCTAATTGACAAATCTTCAGACTGTCGTTCAACTACCCCTATTTGACACATTGATGGCAATTCTGCGAGTGAGCATCCCTGTAATATAAACATTCTCGGGCAGTGATGATAATGTTGACGATAGGAACACCGGCTTGCACAACTCGCAACAGTAGATCAGCAGCGTGAATTGATGAGGTACATGAGTGGTCTCAATGACTGGCTCGCAAGGGATGTGCAAGATCGGCAAGCCGAGTTGCGGGGTGTCACCGATCGCGTCGATGAGCTGAGGGCCGCTTTGAGCCGCTTGGGCGTTGGCGCAGGACCAGGTTGGCGTCAATGCCACAAGCTTGACCTGATTTTGATATTGACTCTTGACCTTGCGCAGGTATACCTATGCCTCAGCCTCAACCTCAACCTCAGACGGGGCATCCACTTGAGCCTGTGAATTTAGGTCAGGGTGTAGGTGGTTTCATTGTTCCACCACTTCCTCCCGGCCCTGGAGGTCCTATGCCACCAGTAGTTCCTCCCGGCCCGTATCCTGTTGGGTTCGTTCCACAAGGTGGTCCCCAAGCTCCGGTAATACCTAGGATCGAACGGTCGCCGAGTATTCAGTCCCCCGTCATTCCTGAACCGCCCCCGGGATGGGGAATGGGAATGCCAGAACCTTCGCATTACATGGGTCCTATGGGTCCCGTTCTTCCCTCAGGAGCGCCGTACGATGAATATCACCCGTCGGGTCCAAGTGTATATATTCATCACGAAGAAGAGCCTGATGAGGGAGTGATACCGTCGCCACCGTCGTCTGGGTCGCGTTCACCACTCCCAGTGCCTGGGCGCGATACGATAATCATTCCACCGTCGCATACTGGGCGCGATTCATTAAGTTCGACGCCTACCCAGGAGTCATACCAGCCACCTCACAGTCCCGGAGCTCTACCTATCCCATCCGGCGATGTGCCCGCTGTTGTGCCAGTCGCACATTCCGTTGGTGGCCCTCGACACACTCCGCCGCCTCAACAAACGATCATCAATATCCCGCAGCAGGGCCCAGTTCCCCCTCCAGGACAAATAATCCAGCCGAGCGTAGAACCCTTCGTCGTTCGACCAGGAGATGCGCTGATGCAACCTGGGATCCCTGTGCAGTCGAGCATACCCGGTGTGCCTATGCAGCCAGGTCCTTTTATCATTCACCCCCCCATAACGGCGCCGCCTATACCAGTCCAAGGATCTGTGTATGGACCATCTCGAGCGAGCTCTAGGACAAGTACAAGGCCACCTGTCGTGCTCGTCCGAAGTAGCCAGGATCGCTCTCCACCCATAGTTGGGGTATCACCCTCGGTACACGTACATGATGACCATATTCACAGATCCCCCACCATTCATGCATTCCCTGAGCCCTCGCCAATTATCGTGGGTGCATCGACTAGTGGATCACGTCCATATAGTCGGGAAGGTCGTCCGCGTACTCATGAAGTCTCGCGTTCTCCCCCTTATGAAGTCTCGCGCTCTCCCCCTCCTAGGGGCTATTCGCCCCGAGACGAGGGTCGTCGACTACGCCGACCCAGGCACCCCGACGATCGTCGACGTTCTCGATCCTACTCGCCGTACGATGGGGGCTACCATAGGCGACATTTTTACTCTGATGAAGACGATCCTCGGTATGGATACTATCGCCGGTACCCTCCTAGTGATCGTGCATACAGCAGATACGAAGATGATGATGGCTACTTACCGAGACATAGGAGGGGCGGAAGATATGGTGACTACGACGACTATCCAGATAGGTCGCGTCATGACGAGTATCCAGCTAGGCCGCGTCATGACGATGATCCCCCTGGGCGTCGTCGTCATCGAGATGATAGGGATCACCCTGAGGAAGGAAGGGACGAGCACTCCCCAGAAGATCCAGGCCGACGCCTTCACCGGCGCCGTCCTAGTGACCGCTCTGACCACCCTCCAGACACAGAGGAACATGATGCTGGTGATCGACCACGCGGTCCATCATCCGAAACCAGGACCACCCAAAGACCAGGATTCGTTGAGGGAGATACAGCTGGAACTCATCCGGGTCATCCCCACCCTGCACCAAGCTTCACGCCTGCTCCGCCTGCTTCTCCGGTACCTCCTACCATCATCCGATTGGGCGGAGAACATCATACACGTAAGTCCTTGCGATTTCCTATGATGCTCTCATGTTGAGCTAGTTGCACAGCTCGCCCCTTCTCACCTGATTTAGCACGCGAACTGTCGCATGTACGAGCAGGCGAGCCTTATATCCCTACTATGCCCTCTGAGCGTGGGGGACATAGTCGCCGGCCTTCTGCTTCAATGGAAGACGCACCAGAACGGCACCTGCCCTCTGAACGGGGGGGACATGGTCGCGGGCCCTCTGCTACAATGGAAGACGCGCCAGAACGGCACCTGCCCTCTGAACGTGGGGGACATGGTCGCCGGCCCCCTGCTTCAATGGAAGACGCACCAGAACGGCACCCCCAACCCTCGTCCGCATCTGTGAGGGGAGATGACCGACACACTCCTCAACGTGGGGCTTCGCGTGGTGCTGCCCCACCTTCAACCATTGCGGAAGAGGATGTCGAAGCACCACCAAGCGAAATGATCCACCATGTCCGGGCGCCGGGTCACCCCCAATCACCTTCCGGACCAGGCGATTTGGACTTCGAGGATGCTTTACGTGCACGGGAGGAACGACTGGACGAGGCAGAACGTGAACTGACCCATATTGTACATGACGCGCAGGATGCCGAGGGTAGACGTGAAAAGGAGTTCCGTGATAGCGAAGAGGCCAGAGAGCGCATTTTTCTTGACAACGAAGACCGTAGAGACGCGGAAACGAGACAGCGAGGCGATGCACTGTTCCATGAACTGGAAGAAAAAATCGCGAATGTTCCTCCAATTCCCGTCCCACCTCCTCATGAACCTCCTCATGAACCCGATCACGCTTCGATTATCGAGTCGATTCATACAGCCACACAGGATGCAGCCTCTCGACATGCTTCTGACATTTTGGATACCGTGCGCATGGAAAGAGAAGAAATGGCACGTGAGCGAGAGTCACTCGCTGCAGAACGCGAACGCGAACGTGCTCGTCTGGACGAGGAACGCCAACTACTCGACGAAGAACGGGAAGCCAAAATTGCTGCTCTCGAAGACGAACTCGCTCGCACCCGTACTGAACTTGACAACGAGCGGCAATTGCGCATGACAGAGGTGAACGAAGCACGGATGGCGGCTGCAGAGCGGGACGAGGCACTGCGCAACCAATTAGCGGATCTCACTAACATGGTTCAACAAAACCAGGCTCTCTGCGAAGAGAAGAGGACACTTATGGATGAACACTGGGCGGAGAAGCAACGTTGGAAGGAGGAACGCGATGGACAGATGCATGAGTTGATGGGCATGGTTTCGCGGCTTGCGGACGAGCAAGCAGCTGCTAGGCAGCGTGAGGAAGAACAAAGAGAAGCGAACGAAGGTAAACCTGGTGAGCTTAAAAGGTCATTTTCGATTGTTACTAGGCTCAAGTTAGCGGTTAGGCATCGAGCATGTCATGGAAGAGCTTCAACGACAGAACGCTGAGCAAAGAGAACTTCTTAATGCCCTGTCAGATAGTGAGTGGTTCGGGCTTCCCATGATTCTCGGTGCTCATTGGAGGGTTTTTAGGTTGGAGAGCAGACAGCAACCGACAGCACGAGGAGACTATCAGTGCTGTCCGCGCCACTGCAAACGAACAAGTCCCTTACAATGTCCAAGGTGTACGTACGAATCATTTTGTTCACTCGAGTTGATATAGCTAACGTCGATTCTACAGTACCTAGACGAATTCAGCAAGGCTCTCGCAACCGAGGTCCGTATGCTCTTGGGCGAAGTCGGCAAGCTGCGTGAAGAACGTCGCAACATCCAACAGTGCGTAGCTCTAGCGACATTTAAACTTGATACTCACCCCCCTTGCAGTGAGCTTGGATACCTGATGATGATGAAGTCGAAGTACGGTCCGGGTGGAGAGTTTGATCCTGAATGGTTTGTTGTTCTGTTCTCGTTCCCCATATCTGTGGTTCACATACAATACAGGAAACCACCGATGGCACCGGGTCCTCCTCCTCCCCCTCCCCCACCTCCCGATGTCCCACCTCCGCCTGATGATATTCAACCGTCTCGCCCAGCTTGGCGCACTGTTTCACAGCGAGGAACCCGTCGCATTCGGAAAAGGCAGGACCCGCCGCCCCCTCCCGAGCCAGTCCAAGGACATAGACAAACCCATTCATGGGCTACGTGGCAGCGTGAGTTTGGCCATGTTTGAGATTCATTTTTGAATTGGTGACTGATATCTTCATCTTGTAGCTAATCCCACGCTGGTCCCTACTCCGCCGTCCGTTGAACCCACTCTGCTTGTTCCCGACCGCGGAAGCCCTGGCTTGTTCGGCCCTCGTTCGCCCCGTGATTCATACCGTGGTTAAGTTCTGACGACCTTGGACGCTCAACATATCGTACGCAAAAAAGTATCTCGACACGTACCCATCATGCCACTACCTAATGACATCTAACGACTACCTTACGACCTTGGATCCAACTGATCTCTTTTCCGTGATTTCGTATCATTATCTTACTTCTCAACAATTTTTTCCACTCCTGACACTCACTACCTCTTCATCTTTGACTGTTTCCCCCGTGACCTCAACTGCCAAGTGCTGAGCGCTGGAGGTTATGGACGCGATGCTTTCTTCTCCTAGCTTGACTCGGCGATCTTCGTTTATGACTATTTTTGCTCTATCATACAGTATGCTTGAATCTATGGTTCGTTTTTTCTCCATGGTCCGACTCGGAGTGCGTGCAAAAGATGGTCATCATCATCGAGAAGTACAATGTGGTGAGTGGCGTTAACACCAAGTGAGGGTGAGTGTCTGTTTTAACATCGACTACTTGCTCGCTCACCAGCAGACTCCCAATTTTAAGACTCTCGCGAAGGGACGTCCTCCGATGCGTTTATATGCGAGCTGAGTCGGCCACAGAAAGCAACCATGTACCTCAGACTGCCTCTCCAAATCTCGGACGCAAAACAACAGGTTCAAAGACGCCTCTGGACGGTCACAACCCTCGGACTCGAAGTCCCCGACTCAGAACCAAAAGGTCGTCAAACATATAGGCCCCAGTCAATTTGGTTTGGGGCATCCGATCATCCCCTTTGACATGTATCAGAGTGCTGGCATGGAGGGGACTCTTGATCTCTAATCCCGTATATATAGCTTTCGCCTCGGGTGTCTGAGAAGCCGTCGTGTCACTGGTCACTTTTGGTCCATCTCAGAAGCTCGACACCCGTCGCCGAAGAAAATCCCCCTCGAAACCACCTCCTGCCAATGAACACAAGAGCGTCAAACGGCGTCTGAAAATCCAAACGAGGAGCACCAAGAGATCCATTGGCTGACCCCGCTGGAAAAGAAAGATGAGCGTATGGTAGAAAAGGAGGGTACTCGAAAGTCAAGTCCCGTCTCTCATGGTCTCCCCACAAGTGTCGACTCCGAGATCCTTCAAGGTAGACCCCCAACTCACTAGCAAGTCATAATAAGTTGCATGCACACTAGCTCGGAGTCTGACGATGGAATTTGCAGGTGTATACTTTTGATGTGACCCCATGCGGAAAGTATGACACCGGATCGTAGGTAGGGACGGTGCGACGGGTACAACAAGTCGAACGAGAGTGCTAACATCACTTGTGCGCAAGATTAACCAATGTAAACATTCCGTTAGGTGGCAGATATGCTTGGTGTTTAGCCCTCCGTTCATGGGGTTCTCGGGTCGTGTACCATTGAGCTCGTATCATTGTGATTCTCGCGAAGCGACGCCTTCCAATACGCTCTTGAGCGTCTTTGCCAGGCCCTCCGTCAATTGAGTTGGTCCATCGGCAGTGCAGAATCGGTAAGAGGGCATAGCTTGATAGGTATCGGGTAGAATCTTATTCAAGGGGATGAAGCACGCTCGGAGTGGATTGGCGCGACGTAAAAGCGCACCTTGCTGTCTTCGACGAGCACAGAGGCAATGATATCATCAGGATCCCCGATTCTGCCCAAGGCAGGGACATTGCGGTAATCTACACAGGTGTCGAGTTCAATACACCTAACCACGCGACTTTGGAACGCACCATGAATGTGCATCCATCCTTGCTGAATCTGGATGGCGCTGTTGGTCCAAATGTCATCCGCACCCTCACGTAGTGCCTGCTGGATCGCTTCGTGCAAGAGGGGTCGGAACCGCGCTGAAGAGCGTCGGTACGTGCTGGTAAGAGCCTCCGTTGAGAACGTGAATGCATAGCGTGGACGCACAGTTTTCGACAAAGTCATTCAATCCGGCATTGACGTCTTCGGTCCCAGCCTCTGTGACGGCTGGGAGCCAGCCGAGGATGGTCGCTGAACGAGGTGATGGGGGCGGAGCGGGGAGGAAGGAGAGAGCGTAGACGGGGATCGATTGGGAGGGGTCGGGATCACGGGGCAATGGAAGGAGGTGGTAGAAAAGGTCCGGGCGAGAGGGGTCAGCTAACGGAGCCTGCGAAGAGGACCAGCGGCGGAGTTCGGGTTGGAGGGGGGTTACCCGGAGTTGCTGACGTGCTTGTGGTAGAACGGCACGGCGCGGACGTGCTGGAGGTGGCCGAGTCGACTGGATCAATCGAACAATTCGTGACCACATTGCAAGTCAAAAACTTATCCCAATTGGGACTTGCGATGAAGTCATCGGAGACGTGAGAAACCTTACCTAATACACTGTACAGCACCAACAAGCCCCAAACATATTACCCACGAGCGGCCTCCACATCCTTCTCCTCAGTCACTTCACTCGACCAACAGGTACATCCCTATTACCAAAGAATCAACTTGCGTATACTCACTGCGTATTTTGTAGAATGAGAGAGAAGTGGAAGAAAAAGCGTTCTCGCAGGCTCAGACGTAAGCGCAGAAAGATGAGAGCCCGTTCCAGTACGTGTCCATATCCCTTGCGTTGATGTGTTCCTCATCGCCTTCTTTTCAAACAGAGTAAACAACACACTGCAGTCGAGCTCGTGCAGTCAGGACGCCTGCTTGAGTTTTAACACAAAAATGTGCAGGTGGCCGCGGTCACATCGCATTGCACGCACGCTCTCCTACCTCTTGGGAACTCTGGAGGGACGATGCCCCTTCCCCTCTTTTGTTGGGACTCGCAGGAAGGGGGAAGTGGAGACTGTAGGATCGCTAATTGTAACCTTGTAACCTTGATTCGCGAATGGTCACAGTTTCTCTCTATGCATCCGATCTGTTGGTGTGGTCCAACGTGATGTCCTCCCCTAGGTTGTAGACTCGTTGAGGATCCGTTCTAATCAGTGGCCATGATTTGGTGTGCTTAACAACACAATTGTAACCGATGCTATGCTAGCCCAGACGATCCTATCTACCTGGTCTGGTGACCACGCATTCTCCATCAAATGCCTGTGTCATTGCAAAATATTCATGCGTCTCCTAACCATAGGTCAAAGAGCTTGGTTGTACCAGGACAGTAAATGTTCCCTTACTATGTTGCTCATGGTTACATGGTAGACACGTGGATCCATGCGGAATCGGTGTCATAATAATCTTGTCTTTTCATGCAAATGATTCACGCGAACCTACCGCGACTAGCTCGATATTAATGGATCGCATTCACACCGTGTGTACAGAGGCGGACTGAGCCAACGCAAAATTGATGCATAAAAGGCGACGGAGAAACATCATTTACTCTTCGACGTGGCTGGTTGTGCAGGCAGCCACTTAACAGGATGTTTATTGTATACAGGCCAGGGCGGAAGAACAACCTATAGGCACACCACACAGTCAGCATTCAATGAATCCAAGTTAAAGCAAGCTGCACATTGCGTACCAACGCAAGGGCGACCGTGGACAGAGCAAACGTTCCCATCGTCACGCGCAGCGATTGGAGTGCAAAACCGAGGACAAAGGAAAGGATCTATGGGCAGTTGAATACACAATACCTCGGGCGAATCAAGCAACTTACGGTACTCGACATGAATGCTATGCGAGCAATGTCGTCCGCTTTCTTTTGGCCATGAAAGTCCTGTAATATGTCAGAGAGGCAGATACGCTGAACACGCGACAGTATACTGACGATTTTGCCCTCAAGGAGGTCCCGGAAAGATGACATGGTGTGGTGACACGTTGAGCGTTTTCGCGTCCCCGAATGAGTATTCGCCATTACGTAACGAATTGTTGCTTGTGTACGTGACGATCACCACTTGGAGAGAAGTCAGTCCAACGGTGCAACTGACTAGGCCCAAGGTAACGACTTTCTGGACACCACACCACCCACCGGGGTACGATAAGAGCCACAACAAACGCCATTGATCCCTCGAAAATCTCCTACATATGAAGCGCACCGGCACGTCCACCTCAAGTCATAAAATCATTCTCAAGCCCGGTCTCGGACGTGGAGGCGCCACGATCATTACACGGCGGTCCAACACGCCCGTCGTCCAGACCCCCACCTCCTACCCCGAGGAAGCCGACGATGTCGATGAGGACGACGTTCACACGAAACGGGAGGAATCCGAAGGCCTCTTAGATGAGGAAGAGCCTGCCGTGGAGGGTACCGATGCGGATATGGAGGGCGAGGGCGATTTGGAGGGGAGTGGCGTAGATGAGGGGCATGATGAAGACGGCGGTGACCGCGACGCACCCGCTTCCGCTCGACCTCGTGGAAGACCGAGAGGGCGCGCGCGGGGGGCCGCTCCGAGTACGCCTGCAGTGCGTGCGAGGGGGAGAGGTCGTGGCCGCGGTAGAGGACGGGGTCGCGGGAAGGGCCTGACGGCCCGCTTCTCCGGGGAGGGTGG
>JBBPSC010000194.1:0-26053 GCA_038093395.1 Baorangia bicolor
TATCGTAGATACAGTGTCAATACTGGTAAACACTGTTGTAGTATATAAACCCCCAATGCAACGCCAGAGAACTCCAGTCTAGTTCTTCTGGTCTTTTCCTCTCAAAGGTCCCAGTTGGAGTACTCCCCTTCCTACATCTTTTCCTTTACAAGTCTTAGCCTTTCTTCATGCAACCTTTGAGCTACTAGCTTTGAGAGTTGTTTCACAATGTGGCTTACTGGAGGGATTGGGTAGAAGTAGAAGCCAAGCAACGAGCTGCTGTGGCTTTAAAAGGACAGTGATTGTAGATACTGGGGGTGTCTGTGGTCCAGTTGATTTGTTATATTTGTCACCTGAACCTTTTCTTTTACCTTCCAGTAGTTGTATTAGCGAGCTTACAGCTTGTATGGAAGCTGATTTCCCTTTGTCAGATTTGTCATGTGTCCTTCGCAATATATATCTTTCCTCTTCCGGAAGAGGGATCTCTCCTAGTGAGAGCATGGTGCCAGAAGTAAATAATAGCATGCTTAATTCTCTTAATAAGCAAATAAAAAATACCTGTCTTATTTATCCAAATTCCCCACCAAAGGAACTTCGTGGAACCTTAGCCATGGGTGGAGAAATGTCACTCCATACTAGGGTTACATTCAAGAAAGGAGAATGCTGGCATCAAGTGGAGCTTTCAGCTTTGCTAGACTCAGGTGCTACCAATACTTTCATCGATTCCTGTTTTTGTTCTATGCATTCCATCCCTCTCATTCCTCTTCATTCCTCTTTTCCAGTAAAAAATGCTGATGGATCTAATGGATCAATAGGCGAAATAAAAAACAAAGTAGAACTAATTATTTCCATCGATGGACATAGCGAAACCATGGAAGCTTATGTCACAAGCCTCAGTTCACATGCTATGTTTATCGGCTATGACTGGCTGGTTTGTCACAATCCAGACATTAATTGGGTTGCAAAAACCCTTTCTTTTCCACATTGTACTTCTTACTGCGGAGTGATGAGATCTCTTCTCACACCTCCAAACCCTTCATGCATTGGACATTACCCTTATGTACAAAGTATTGAGGAAGGCTTGAAGGACAAAGTTCCCAAGGTCTATCACGAGTTCCTCGATGTATTTTCAGAGAAGAAGTCGGAATGGCTACCAGAGCGAAAGCACTGGGATCATGCCATAAATTTAAAACAAGACTTTGTTCCAAAGAAGGGAAGGGTAATTCTGTTATCTGACTCTGAGATGGACAAAGTTCACACCTTCATAGAAAAAGAACTCAAGAAAGGCTATATTTGTCTTTCTAAGTCCCCACAAACTTCCCTGGTTTTCTTCATTCCCAAAAAAGACAGGAAGAAGAGACTAGTCATGGACTACCGTTATTTAAATGAGGGTACCATCAAGAATGTGTACCCATTACCTCTTATTCCTCAGCTCATTGACAGGCTCAAAGAAGCTGATTTATTCACTACCATGGACTTACAATGGGGATACAACAACGTCTGCATCAAAGAAGGAGACAAGTGGAAGGGAGCTTTTGTCACCCCCATAGGAGCCTATGAACCCACAGTCATGTACTTTGGCATGACAAACTCCCCTCCCACGTTTCAACAAATGATGAATGATATATTTAATGACATGTATGTGGTGGTAATTATTTACATAGATGATGTCATGGTCTTTACCAAGGGTAAGACCCCCGAGGAGCATGAGGCAATAGTCAAAGAAGTGTTGCTCAGGCTTCAGAAAAATGACCTCTACGCTAAACCTGAGAAATGCTTCTTCTCAAAAGAGAAGGTAGATTTCTTAGGTATGGTAGTATCTAAAGAGGGGGTGGAGATGCAAGAGAAGAAGGTAGCTGGAGTTTTGGATTGGCCAGTCCCAACTCACATCAAGCAACTCCAGGCATTCCTCGGACTTTGCAATTATTATCACAAATTCATAGAAGGTTTTGCCAACATTGCTAGACCTTTGAATGATCTTACCATGAGGGACGTTCCATTCAAATGGGGTCTGGCACAACAAACAGCATTCGAAACCTTAAAAAACCAATTTACCAAGGCTCTGTTATTAGCATACCCAGATCGCGATATGGACATGCAAGTAGAAACAGACGCTAGCAATATTGCCACAGGTGCCATTCTCTCGGTATTATGTAAAGACAGTTTGTGGAGGCCATGTGCCTTTATTTCTTATTCATTTAATGCTCAGGAGCATAATTACCCTATTTATGACAAAGAACTCCTAGCAGTAATCTGCACTCTGGAGGAGTGGCAGCATTACCTTATCAGTAGAGAGAAATTTGAGATCTGGACAGATCACAAAAATCTCGAATACTGGAAAAAGCTGCAGACATTATCTCAATGTCAAGCCCGATGGCACACAGTGCTAGAAGAGTTCAATTATGTCATGTTGTATAAACCAGGTACATCCAATGATCATGCTGATGCTTTGTCTAGACAATCAGATCATGGGGATGCAGTACAAGATCACAACACAAACATCACCGTGTTACCACCTTCTATTTTTATAGACAATCTCATGATATCATTTTCTTTTTATAACAAAATTCAAAAAGAAACAAAAAATATTTCAGATGTTCCAAACTTTACCTTTGATTCAGAACAAGCCGTATTTATTAATGAAAACAACAAAGTTTTCATTCCAGAACCTTTACATTTCAAACTTCTTAATATTTGCCATGATTCTCCAATTGGTGGACACTCCAGACAATCCCGCACAATTCACCTACTCACACAATATTTTATGTGGCCTGGTGTCATGAAGGATGTAAAACAATATGTAGAACACTGTGCAGTGTGTGCCCTCATGAAGGGTAAGCAAAAGGCACCTGCAGGTAAACTCAGGCCACTTCCTGCAGCCAAACATCCCTGGGAAGATTTATCTATAGATTTCATCATAGAACTTCCCTTATCATTATCATTTGATTCTATTTGTGTTATTGTGGATCATTTCTCTAAAGAAGTGGTCTTTATACCATGCCTTAAGATGTGTTCATCTAAGGACTTAGCTATCTTATTTAGAGATAATATTTGGTGCAACCATGGCCTTCCTTCTATGATAGTATTGGATAGAGGACCACAGTTCATATTGAACTTTACCACAGAGTTATGTAAACTCCTGGACATTATGCAGAAAGTGTCAACTGCCTATCACCTGCAAACGGATGGGCAAACTGAACAAGTTAACCAAGAACTTGAACAGTATCTTCGCACGTTCATTGCGAAGAAGCAAGACACATGAGCTTCTTGGATCAAAATGATGCAATTCCATCACAACAATTCCCTTTCCACGGCCACCAGCTCCATCCCATTTACCATTACTCATAACTATTTCCTGTGACTAGGCTTCAAAGGAAACACCAAGTCTTTCACAGGGGAATTTGGAAAGGAATGTGCTAAGGCCTATCAGGAGGTACAGGACGCTCTGGAAAAAACTAGAGAAAGGATGAAGTTGCAGGCCGACAAAAGCAGGTCGGAAGCCCTGGAGTACGCAATCGGAGAGAAAGTCTGGCTATCAACAGACAACCTCAAGCTTCCATACACAGCCAAGAAACTCACTCAGAAATGGATAGGACCATATGAAACTTTGAAGGTTCTTTCAAATGTGGTGAAACTTTGTTTACCTAAAACCATCAACATATACGAGGTGGTTAACGTATCTCAGGTAAAACATTACCGAGAACCACTACCCGGTCAACCCACAATTAGACTGGATGCTATCCAGGTGGACAAAGAAGGCTATGAGGTTTATGAGGTGGATTTCATAGTTACATTTGGAATGAAAAGATGTAAGCTAGAATATCTCATGCATTGGAAGGGGTGGGATGAAACAGATAGGACATGGGAATCAGCAGAAACTTGAACAAACATGCCAAAGATGTAATCGCTGATTTCCACCTCACAAACCCCTCAGCACCACACAAACTCCGCAAACTCTCCTTCCAGGACTTTTCATCTCTGTTTGAAAAATATGGTGAAGACATAAATATGAAATATACTGCTACTCATCTGGAATATGAGTCTTAAAGAGGGGTTAGTGTTACGGACACCACTAAAGACTCTACTAAATTCACTACTACTTTGGACTTCATCATTTCAAACCTTTTGACAGTCATGTGGCTTCAGCACATGATTGCAAAACCTTCAACTGTCACGTGATCCAAAGCATGTGACCATGGGAAAGATCAGGTGACAGATTCTAGACTCTGCCCCTATCTAGAACACATTTCATTCACATACATCAATATTTATACCTCGTCACACAACTTCTGTTTTATTCTTGGCACACCTTTATCATCAGTTACCATATATGAACTTCTTATCAGTAGCACTGCTTGGTCTGTGCGCATTGTACAAACAATATATAAAGCAGGTGTAAATGGCTGAAGTCCTCAGTTGTTTCCACTTGTCTTTGCTGGTCATTTGTGCATCACTACCTCACAAGTGGTTTAGCATTGAGATAGGAGATTAAGGCTAGCAGCTCCTTGACTTTCATTGTCCTGCCAGTGCTAGTGAGCGCTGCAAGGAAGTGACATCCTTGTGCACAATCATTGGCCTGACACCTTAATTGGGAAGGGTTCGCAACACTTGGAAATGACTTTCATCACTGCCCGGACTCCAGGGTTAAGGAGCAGATATCAGGGGGAATCGCTTGCTCAGCATGACAGAGTATATTCTGCCGTTGTTGAAAGAGACAATGTGCTGCTTGAAACAACTCTCAAAGCTATAAGCTCAAAGGTTGCATGAAGAAAGGCTAAGACGATAGAGAGAAAAGATGGAGGAGAAGGAGTACTACAACTGGGACCTTTGAGAGGAAAAGACCAGAAGAACTAGACTGGAGTTCTCTGGCATTGCATTGGGGGCTTATATACTACAACAGTGTTTACCAGTATTGACACTGTATCTACGATATGTAATGCTTTGTCTGCATGTATGGGAATGGAATGGAAGCATAGCATGAGGCCAACACACTGTGTGGCAGAATGGAAGAGAAGAGAAGCATACAATGTGTGATGGGCATGTACATCAAATGGAAGAGAAGCATGAGGTAATAATAGCTGGCATGGTAATGAAGTGAAAGGTGTGAATACCGTGACAGTGTAAGTGGATTGTAGATCCGTGTGAAAGGGTTGAGTGTCCAAGCTGACTAAGCAGCTATTGCATGAAACGATTCTAAGTCCATGAAATGTAAGTGAGCGTTCATGATAAGATAGATGATTAGATCCTAAGGGATCATGTGATGTGATAAGATAAGATAAGAAAGAAAATGTGAAGGGGAAAAATGTAGACCTGTAACACCACTCAGTTGGTCGTTACAAGTATACGACAAGTGCTCTGTGATTTGAGTACGAAGATCCATTCCGGCCGTTGCCAAAGATTTTGATTCTATTACCCCCAACGCTT
Source organism: Baorangia bicolor (assembly GCA_038093395.1). Lineage (NCBI taxonomy): Eukaryota > Fungi > Basidiomycota > Agaricomycetes > Boletales > Boletaceae > Baorangia > Baorangia bicolor. The sequence continues at coordinate 5,404 of JBBPSC010000194.1, forward strand.
TTAGGGGAGCTCCTAGGAAGAGCAGCTTGTGTTCCATTACCTACACCTTCTCCTCCTCTCCCTTGAGAGTGATTAGTCTGCGTATGGGTCATGCTGTATTTGTAAAGACCGACTCAGTGACCACCATATTGCTGAGGCTGAGGTTTCCCTTGCATTAGTCCCCAAAGTAATTTGGGAGGTAGAACCAAGTTTACTGCACATGTGCAGGAAGTACATTTCTATTACCTACCTCTTACATTACCATTACTACACTCGTTCCCATTCTTACCATCTTCGAAAACTTGTGCGTTGCATCCCCAGAAAGCATTTGAAAGATAGTGCTTAGTAAGGATGTCATCCTCTAGTTCAGATGATGCTCTCGCTCGTGCCCTCCAAGCCTTGTCCGTGGCTTTGGAAAACATCAATGACAACAAGTCAAAGGACTATACAAAAAAGATTGCTGATCCTGGCACCTGGGATGGTAATTGCAAGACCTTCTATGATTGGTGGGCAAAGGTTAGGGTGTGGGTCCATGTGACCAAATGGAAGTCCAACCGTATCTGTGCGGTGGCAATTTACTCAAGAATGATAGGGGAAGCAGCCCCTTATGCCCACCTCATGCTGGACCATTATTATGAAGCAGAGGAAGAACCGGAGATTGACAATAAAGGAGAACCACTGCTTAATCTCACCAAAAGAGAAAGTGCATGGCTCACTTTCGCGGTTCTCAACAAAGGCATTCAAAATCACTTCCACATCAAGGCCTTGGCAGAAGAATCATATAAGGCACTATTAGCATTGAAGCAGGGAATGCTATACATAGATGAATACCTGCAGAAATTTGAGGAACTCCGATGCGAAGCACATGTTGGAGACAACGAGGCCTTTCACCTCCTTAAACAAGGAGTGAATTACAATATTTACTATCAATCCTCGCTTCACACGGTCTGCAATAGTGATTCCGCGGCCCGGCCTGAAAGCTCTGAGCCGATCAAGCTGGGCCCCAAAAAGCCTGGCCGAGCCGGGCCACATTAGGGGCTTGGTGGAGCTTGGAGCCCGGCTTGCCATTTTGAGAAGCCATGAGCTGAGCCAAGCCAGGCCCCAGAAGCCCTGAAGCCACACAGAAGTGACTGCGTTCCTGTTACCAGCAAGAGCCAATAACTATAAATGGTATGTGGATATGAAATTTTCATTTTGTCTGCCAATCCCATTTGTTCACTTATTACAGGCAATATGTCCAACACCAAACAGCCTTGCCAGCCCAAACGTACAGCCGTACCATCCATACGTGTAACATGTGCCGAGAATGCTGCCGATTTGGAGCTAACCTCCCACCAGAAAGCTCAGGTAGCAACGCGGCCACCTGAAGGTGACAATACACTGGCACCTGGTGGCGAGGCTGGCCCAAAACGGACTCGGAAGGTCCTCAACATTGACACTGCCATATCTGACACTGAATCCGATGCTGAGAGCCCACCCAAAAAGAAAAAAGGTGAGTTCGCAGCGACTGTATACTAATTCCTCATAACATTTCATAGGGCGATACCCAGTGTGGGGATCCCTAGTGTGGGACTTTCTCCCCATCATGGCTAGTTCCATATTGTCGGAATGTGCATTTTCATCTGCAGGGATAACCATCAGCAAGTGCTGCAACTGTCTCAAGGCCAATGTCGTAGAAGCCCTTCAATTCTTGAAGTGTAGTACAAGGTCAAGTGTCCTGGTTCGAGACTTGGAGGATCCTTTGCTTGCTCCCGAGGTGCATGGCAAGCAAGATCCTGGTGACGATGATGGGGAGACTGAGGATGAGTGGGATGGTAGTATTCTCAATATTAATGAATAGCTTATTTTTGAGTCTACATACTACATTTTATTGTGTACTTAGCATCTTGGTAGCACCTTATGTCAAGCCGCGGCCTGGGCCTAAGCTCAGGCTTTCAAGCCAAGCCGGGCCATCTTCAGGGGCTTTAAAGGCCTGGAGCCTGGCTTGTGATTTTGTGAAGCCACTAGCCCCCTAAGCCGGGCCCAGGCCAGGGCTTTTGGGCTGGGCCGGGCCGTGGAATCACTAGTCTGCAATGACTTCAACTTGTTGCATGATTCATTATGAAATGTAGGACGAAATATGGAAAGAATCCACATAGAGCGAGCACCACCTCCATGGGCTCCTTCCAATTTCCCACCACCTCGTCAATACCCTCAAGGACAATTCCCACCTCCTTGTTATCTGCCACCCCGTCCAGCTTTCCCAGTACCTGGACAGGCACCCTATCAATTTACTCCCACTGGAATGCAACCAGGGAGGGGAGCTCCTATGGAAATTGGCGCAGTACAGGCCCAAGGGCGTCTGGACACTTGCATGTGTTACGGATATCACAAGGTTGGCCATATGTTATGTGAAGCATACCAAAGAGGTCTCGTTCAACAAGGATACTCAACTGGCGATGCTCATGAAGAGACCGATGTCAGAGGAGCTTCAGGGATAACAAGATGCAAGGGGTGAGGGGAGGTCTCTGGAGAGACAGATGAAGATACCCAGGGGTGCTGGGACTTGGACGAGGATGCCTAGGGTTACTAGGTCTTGGACGAGGAGGGAAGTGTTGACAAGAAGTCACGCTTAAGGACAAGGACAAGGACTTAGGGAGGAAGCTTGACTTCCGAGTGATTCAAGAAGGTATGCTTGTATAGCATAGATCAAGAATAGAGATACAAACGATACAGCATAGGTTTAAATAATTAAGAAGGGGATATGCACAGACCAGGCTTACAAAGAAAATAGAAAGTGATGGAAGGTAGGAGAACTCGTCGTCATAAGAGAGGCGACTGCAGAGGGGAATAAGTCCATGTAGAGGAATTACAGTAATAGATAAGTGATGACAATATCAGAGGGGTCAGCGAGGATTAATGAAGCAGAAGTGATAGAAGCCGACCTACCACACCACGTGTGAGTGACAAGTCAAGAAGTAACAAGATAAGTAGAACGATAAAGGGGAAAAAGTGTAACATTACCCCCTTTGTACCTTTGAGCTCCTGGCTCAATAGTAAAATGCCCTTGCCTCCTTAGCTCAGATGCTGGGGATAGAGGGTCCTCCATGGATGGCATGTGCCTGAGAGGGGGAGAGACAGTCAAAAGGACAGTCGTCTGCTATGTGTCCTGCCTGAGAACAGATTGCACAGTTACAATGGGGACAGTATCGGTCAGAGTGGCCCCAGTTAAGACAACTGCCACATTGGATGGTGAAACAATCTCTAGTGAGATGTCCGGGGCAGACTTGATGGCAATGGGGGCATGAATATGTAGGGCAATCCTTCTGAAAGTGCCCTCAGTTAAAGCAATGGAAACACTCGGTAAGGGAGTTGGTGCAGGCCCTAGGGAGGTGGGAGGATGGAGGCATGACTTGAGTAGGGGAGGATAAGGTGTGCTGTCCATGAGGGGGTCTGAAGACTTGAGGTTCCAATTGAGAGATGAGGATGATGTCGTCATCACTTTCGATAGAGGCAGGGGGTGATTCAGGAGGAGGAGAGGAGAGGTGGGCGGCAAGAGTGGAGGTAGGAGTGGCGGTAGAGGAGAGGGTTCTGTTGGAAGGAAGAACATCTGAGCGATCAAGGTAACTGTTGCGTTGTTCTTGAGTAAGGGAGAGAAAAATACGATGGAAAGTGGGGTAAATGGTAGCTGGGGGAATAGAGGTAATAAAAGTGGAAAAGCCATGGTTGTATAGTGCGCTGAGAAGATGGAAGGGAATTTCAGTTAAAGAGGTGCGTAAGGCAAGGTCTTGGTACTGAGAGAGGTTCAAAAAACATTGGGTGCAGGCAACACCATGAAAAGCATGAATGAGGGATTGAGAAATGTAGTCCTCTTCAAAAAGGGGATCTTCTTCGATGGCGTGGAGAAGAGTGGGAGTGTCTAAAACAGCAGCAAAGAGCATGTTTCGCCCGGATTCTGGCAGAAGACAAGGCAACACCGAATGAGAACGTAAGGAAGAATATGAACCGAATGAAGGAGAGGGCTGAAGAGATGTGGCATCTGAGGAGGGAGATTGCATGTTGGGCAAGGATGAGGTCAAAGAACATAAACAATGTTCTCAGGTAAGGGTGCAGATGAAGTGAACAAGGAAGACAATGAAAAAGACAACCATGATGATGAGAAGAGTGGGGCTGGAATACACAGAGTGGGCACAATGGATGGAAAGACTGACGACTAAGAAGAGGAAAATGACAAGGAAAGGTAGGATTTCTAACGTAGGATTGGTGGAGGAGTCGATTGGGTAGATTCGAGGAGGGCTGAGGTAGAACATTTTCTGGGGTTTTCCTTTTTATAATTGATGTCGTTTCTTATAGGCAGCGAGGAGAGCGGCGGAATGACAGAGATTAGAAGCTGGTTCCCAGGTATTTTCGGACAAGGGGTATCCTTTCCATGCGGTCAGGAACAAGCAGCAGTTGGCCGGGCCTTTGTGGGAGATGATGGCCTCTATTTCATATTCTTCTTCGTTATCTATAACATCAGGAGGGGGAGAAGAGAAGGTGGGACCATGCGTTTTGGTGGAGCGATAAGGGGAGAGTAATGAGGCATGAAAAACATCATGGATTTTCCATGTGGGAGGGAGGCGGAGTCAGTAGGTGAGGGGAGATAGTACCTATGTGATTTCAAAGGGACCATGTCGCTTGGGTGCAAGTTTCCTGGATGGATAATAAAGGTGGAGATGAGAGGCTTCTAACCACACCTTGTTATCCACTTTCCAGGGGGAGAAGCAATGGACCAATCTAGATGTCATTGCCTTGCGAGCAGAATCATGTGCTGCAAGGGCTTCCTTACGAGCTTCATCAAGGGAAGAGAGGCGGTTTTCCAAAGCAGGGAGGAAGATTTTTCCTAGAGGGGGATAGGAACGAGGTTCGTAACCGTAGAGGAGGGAGAACGGGGATTTCTTGGTGGAGCTGTGGGAGGCGGAGTTGTGGTGGAATTTGGCTGCAGTAAGGGAAGAGGCCCAGGAGGAGGGGTTGTTGGCGCAAAAGATTCGCAGATAAGTTTCTAATTCCTGATTGGTCCGTTTGGTCTGTCCATCAGTTTGGGGATGGTAGGTAGTGGAGAGACGAACATCGTATTTCAGGAGGCGGGCTAGTTCTCTTGTGAAGGCAAAGGTGAATTGTGGGCCATGGTCTGAGATGAGGGTTTCATGGAGGCCGAATCTTTTGAATACATGGTTAAAAAATATTTGTGCCACTCTGGCAGTGTCGATGGTTTTGGAGCAAGGAGTGAGAATTATCCCCTTCGTAAGGCCATGGTCTACTATGACCAAAATAGAGTCGTGGGAGTTTGAGATGGGGAGATCAGTGATGAAGTCGATGGAGAGTTGTTTGAAGGGAAGGGAGTGGGAGGAGGGAATTGGAGAGATAGGGGGAATGGTTGGATGGGTGTTCACCTTGTTCTGCTGGCAAACTGCACAGCCGTCAATGAAATGTTTCACAAAGGAGGGGAGACTGTTACGTTTTTCCCTCTTTATCGATCTATTTACCTTGTTACGTCTCGACTCGTCACTTGTATGTGGCGCGGTAGGTCGGCTTCCATCACTTCTGCTTCACTAATCCTCGCCGACCCCTCCGATGTTATCATCACCTACTTGTTCCCTTAGTTCCCTTACATGGACTTATCTTCCTCCGCAGTCGCCTCTCTCATGACGACGAGTATTCCATCTGCTTCCATCCGTTTCCATTACTTTAGTCAGCCTGGTCCGTGCGCACATGTCCTTTTATTTAAACCTATACCGCATCGCTTGTATTCCCCATTCTTGATCTACGCTTAACAAGCCTACTTTCTTGAATCCCCTGGAAGTCCAACTTCCACTCCTAAGTCCTTGTCCTTGTCTCCAAACGTGACTCTTTGTCGACGTTCCTCTCCTCGTCCAAGACCTAGTAACTCTAGGCACCCTTGTATAAAGACCCAGCACCCCTGGGCATCCCTGTCAGTCTCTGTGAGACTCCTTCGCCCTAGCACCTCGTTATCCTCGCAGCTCCCCAGACGTCGGTCTCTTCGTGAGTATCGCCTGTGGAGTATCCCTGTTGAACGAGTCCCCCTTGGTATGCTTCATGTAACATTTGCCAAAATCTATTGAAAGTTCATTCCTAACTACTCCAACATTGTCTCTCCTCTGACCTTCCTCACCCAAAAGGATAAGAAATGGGCTTGGACACCCCTCCAACAAAAAGCCTTCAACTCCCTCTGAAACATCTTTTGCACCACCCCAGTCCTAGCCATTCCTGACATTGCCAAACCCTTCTTTGTCATAACTGATGCCTCCCTTCTTGCTGCAGGTGCAGTCCTCATGCAACTCAACCCTAATGGTGACAAGAAACCCACAGCCTATTTCTCAAAAACCTTCTCCTCTGCTGAATAAAACTATAACATCTATGATAGGGAACTCCTTGCCATCATCTACACCCTTGAGGAATGGAAACATTACCTTCAAGGCACTCCCACCCAGTCACCATCATCACCAACCATAAAAACCTCTCTAACCCTCACAAACTCTCCCATCATCAAGCCTGTTGGGCTCTCTTTCTACAGGACTTTGACATTGTCTGGGCTGTCACCCTTGGATCCCAGATAGGTCCTGCCGATGCCCTCTCCTGCAAAGATGATGTGGATACCTCTTTGGACAATGCTGATTATGCCATCCTTCCTGACCCAGTCGTCATTAACACCCTTGACCTCTCCTTAGCCTGCCATATCAAATCATCCACTCCCTCCAATCCCTTCATACGCAAAGCTTTAGCTGCCCTTGATAAAGAATCTCCTTTATTCACTTGTGCCTCCTTGAATGACTGGACCTTTGACAATGGTCGTCTTTATTTCAAGGGGCATATATATGTCCCTTCCATGGCTCGCTCAGCTCTCCTCCATTCCATCCACTCCTCTTCCCTCTTGGATCATATGGGCATCTTCTACACCAAGTCTATCCTGGAATGTGACTTCTGGTGGCCAGGCCTTTCCTCCTTTGTAAAACACTTCATTGATGGCTGTGCCATGTGTCAACTGAACAAGGTTAACACTCATCCCACCATTCCCCTTCTCTTGACCATTCCCTCCTCCCACTCTCTTTCCTTCAAACAACTCACCATTGACCTCATCATGGATCTCCCCCTCTCCAACTGCCACAACTCTATTCTGGTCATAGTAGACCATGGCCTTACAAAGGGGGTAATTCTCACTCCTTGCTCCAAAACCATTAACACCGCCAGAGTCACACAAATCTTTTTCAATCATGTGTTCAAAAGATTTGGACTTCACAAAATCCTTATCTCTGATCACGGTCCACAATTTGCATCTGCCTTTGCAAGGGAACTTGCATGACTCCTAAAGTACGACATCTGTCTCTCCACTGCCTATCATCCCCAGACCGATGGACAAACCGAATGGACCAATCAGGAATTAGAAACCTATCTTCAGATCTTTTGTGCCAACAACCCCTCTTCCTGGGCCTCTTCCCTTACCGCCACTGAATTCCATCACAACTCCACCCCCCACAGCTCCACCAAGAAATCTCCATTCTCCCTCCTTTATGGTTATGAACCTCATTTCTATCCCCACTTTAGAAAATTGCCTCTCTTCCCTCAATGAAGCTTGTAAAGAAGCCCTTGCAGCACATGATTCGGCTCACAAGGCAATGACTTCGAGATCAGTCTGCCACTTCTCCCCATGGAAAGTGTAAGAGCTAGATGAAGTATAACTCAGTGATGCCACAAATATGGGGAACACTAATATTAATACCTAGACAAAGTACAACTAGGTACTGTGAGTGCAAGACTACAAGATAAGTGAGAGTCAACATACCTCAGTGATGCCACAAATATGGGGAACACTGAGGTATCAAGTCTCGATGACATGCATCGTGTACAACAAGATTATGTAAGAAGGCTAACTGTACAGTTGTGGTGGTGAGGTGATAACAAGGTAAGATTATTGATGAAAAGGAGAAGGAGAAGGAGAAGGAGAGTAATACCAACAGAAAGTTGGTAACAAGGTGTGGTTAGAAGCTTCTTACTTGTGCCTTCATTATCCATCAAGGAAACTTGCCCCCAAATGCCATGGCCCTTTTGAAATCTCACAGGTACTATCCCCCCTCACTTACCAACTTCACCTCCCTCCCACATGGAAGATCCATGATATCTTCCATGCCTTGCTGCTCTCCCCTTATTGCTTCACTGAAACACATGGCCCTGCCTTCTCTCCTCCCCCTCCTGACATCATAGATAACAAAGAAGAATATGAAGTCGAGGCCATTATCTCCCACAAAGGTCCAACTAATCACCGTTTGTTCCTGACCACATGGAAGGGATACCTCTTATCCAAAAATACATGGAAACCAGCTTCAAATCTCTGTTATTCTGCCACCCTTCTTGCCACTTATAAAAGATGACACCAGCTATAAAGGAAAAAGCTCCAAGAAGTTCTATTTGGGCCCTCCTCGCTTTTACCAATTGACACCTCCTCCATCAACCCTACGCTAGAAATCCTCCCTTTCCTCATCATTTTCTTCTTCCTGGTCATCGGGCTTTCCATCCATTATGCTCGCTCCACTTATTCTAGCCCTACTCTTCTCATTATTGCTGCCATCTTCTTCATTGTCTTCCTCGTTCACCTCATCCGCACCCTTGTCTAAAAACCTTGTTTATGTTCTTTGACCTCATCCTTGCCCAACATGTCATCTCCCTCCTTGGATGCCACATTGTTACAGCCCTCTCATTTGTCTGGTTCTGAAACAACCCAAAAGAACAATGTAGACCTGCTAAGGTTGTCATGTCTCTAAGTTGCCTCCGTTGAACCCAAAGTGGATAAAAGAGTGTAGGAGTTGAGCCATCATTGAGGACACAATGAGTGAAACAACCCTCAAAGCTTGAAGCTCAAAGGTTGCACACAGAGGAAAGGCTAAGACGCTAATGGAGTAGAGGAAGTGGAGAGTACTACAACTGGGACCCTTTGAGGGGAAAAGACCAGAAGAACTAGACTGGAGTTCTCTGGCGTTGTATTGGGGGTTTATATACTACAACAGTGTTTACCAGTATTGACACTGTATCTACGATATGCAATGCTTTGTCTGCATGTATGGGAATGGAATGGAAGCATAGAAGCATAGCATGAGGCCAACACACTGTGTGGCAGAATGGAAGAGAAGAGAAGCATACAACGTGTGATGCGCATGTATATCAAATGGAAGAGAAGCATGAAGTAATAATAGCCGGCACGGTAATGAAGTGAAAGTGTGAATACTGTGACAGTGTAAGTGAATCGTAGATCCATGTGAAAGGGTTGAGTGTCCAAGCTGACTAAGCAGCTGTTGCACGAAACAATTCTAAGTCCATGAAATGTAAGTGAGCGTTCACGATAAGATAGACGATTAGATCCTAAGGGATCACATGACGCGATAAGATAAGATAAAACGTAAAATGTGAAGGGGAAAAATGTAGACCCGTAACAGTGGTGGTGATAATAAAAAGAAATCAGAGTCTGATTTAGATGCTGCTCAAGGCCACGTTTTAGCAGCACATACTTTGTAATCAGGAGGAAGCAGCATCATCCAATAATTTCACAGGAAACTCTAATCCATGACGCTCCCCACCTTTGCAGAAAACAATTGAACAGTATATTTACTTTTTAATTTGTTGCATGATATACATGAGCCTTCCTCATATCTTAAATAAGAGTCCTGCCTGACCACAAATTCCCTCACAATGGTCCTGCAGTTTTCTGTATACTGCCACCTGTTGGAGGGCATAGCATGCATGCCTTGTGGATGCTCCATATTCTGTTTGAACTGTGAGCCTCTCCCATTCCCTTGCCTTCATATTAAAGAAATTGATCATCCATTGAAATTCAGATGTTACAAGTTCAAGTTCCTCTTCCCACCTGTCTTTTGTAGCTTTAGCGTGAAGCCAGTTGACATGGTAGACTAGCAATTCATCAAGTAGGTGCATGGCGGATGGAAAGAAAGCTCACATTCTGACATCCAGTCATCTGCATCTGCATCATGAGGTATATCCATGGTCCAAAACCAAGCTAAATTCACAGTCTGATGCCCACTTCCATTTGGATCTGCAATTGCAGTTGTTACTTTCAGGTCCCCATTTGTAAGTGGCTGATATTTTTCCAACAGTTGCAGATCTAGGTTGAGACAGATCATAGCATCCCAACATTTCTTGTAAATTGCTGCATGTCTTGAGAGTACTCTGTCCACTTTATTTACTGTTGCCCAGGCACAAGTATTTGCAGCCTGATTAGAAGTGTGTCTCACCACTGTGCAAAACAGAACTGCCTTGTCTGCCAGGGCTAACCTGATTGCATGAAGTGCATCATTTGCTTGCCCAATGCAAAGCTGTAACTCTTGCTCTGTGAGGTGGGTAATTCCCAGCTCCTCAACCAATTCACCTCCTAACATCGATGGCAGCGGAAGGGCTGAAAACTTGATGCTGGGAAGGTTTTCATCAGGTATAAAATCTTCCTCCTCCTCATCAGCATCACTTGCAGACTTGGCCTCCTCTGTATCCTTTGCATCCACAATTACTTGGCCAATGTAGGTAGCTGCATCCACAAGAAACCTGGATATTTCAGATACCAGGTAATCCATTTGACGTGCAAGAGCTAACTTCTGAATTTCAATAGTATGCGGCCACAATGCCTGCCTATCCTTCATGAGCAGAATTATAGATTCCTGAATAGAAATTCCACGGGCCAACCATGTTGCTGCACCCCGAGGAGCACCCGCAGCTTCCTCATTGGCTGTCAGTGTTACAGGTCTAACATTTTTCTCCCTTATCTTATCTTTTTCTCTTATCTTATCGTGTCACATGATCTTATCAGATCTAATCATCTAATTATCGTGAATGCTTATCTTATCTTTTGAACTTAGAATTTTTCGTGCAACGAACGCTCTTTCTATCAGATCTAAGATCCACTTATGCCTAGCACAGTTTCACCCTTTCACTTCATCACCATGCAGGCTAGTCTTCCATTCTACATGCATTGTACGCATGCCATGCTTCTCATCTTCCATTCTGCCACATCCTCATGTGGTCCTCATGTTATGCTTTGATTCCATTCTATGACTGTGCTGCCACACCATGCATTATGCACATGTTACTCCTATATTATAGATTAGACATACACAAGTGTACACACCCATGTAGTATATAAACTTGAATGCAACGGCCAGAGAACCTCAGTCTAGTTCTCTTGGTCTTTTTCCCACAAAGATCAGAGTAGCCTCCTCCTCTTCCACTCTCCTTAGAGTTTAACTGTTTTAGTGTGACCTTGGGACCTTGTGTCTTTTTGGGTTGTTTCAGTCAGAAGGTCAATCTCCACAGCATGGACTGTAGGGGCTGACAAAGGACAATTTAATCACAAAGGAGTCATTACATAGGTGATTCTGACCTTTGTTTGCTTTGAGCTGAATAATATCCATTGCAGAAGGGTCTTCCACCTGCTTATTTAATGCATGCTGGAGGTCACACATCCAGGCCTCCTGCTGGTTTTGCAGGACAGAATGAGCCAGATCCTCGAAGACATTTCTGGCAGATTGGACATCAATCCGTGCAGCCTTTAATTTCTTCCCTAGATGCTTCCCTAGTTATATCAAGGTCATAGTGGATGTAATGACAGGTGAATGTCAGTCTCACCCATTCAGATCATTTTCATGAAATTGGAGTCATTCATCTGGAAGTCAAGTAGCTCCTGTTGATGCAGAGAAGACATTCCCTGTGTTGAACCAGACACAACGTTGAGGATGGATCAAAAAGTTTCAATAATCTTGCCATCAATCCAACCTGCCCCTTCTAAGAAAAGCAGAGCATATCTCGCCCAGCATTCTGGCCAATGACCATGAACATGCCATATTCCAATTCCAGGACAGATCTTGAGATCATCCATAATGTTTATTAAGTCATTTTTCTTCACTCAATGGTGGAACCTCTTCATGTACAAGCAGTTTATGTTGTAGAAGTGTAGTATCTTCTAAATGCCCTGCATATTATACTGCAAGGCATTGGTGAGTGAATAGTCCATATTGGCTTGTCTATTGATAGTCAGGAATGGTAAAAAGAGCATAGTGAGAAAGCACCTTTCCCCTTTTTGAAAGTCTACCACTGAATGAGGGACAAAGCATCCGTGGCATGCACAAGTGGTTGCTCCAATCCCAGTAGCCTGCAGCCTTGCATGCATAGCATTAGCTTGATTGACTGCTCTGTGATTGTTGCATATAGACTGCTGTTTATACTCAGTACAGATTAATGTCCAATGGATAATATTTGAGGGCACCTCAATTGGATGATTTGTCACTGCCAAATATTGTTGATATGTATGGTGGGTCACCATGAAGCCTAGGCCATTCATGAGCCAGACCTGATCATCCAGCCACCTATCGTAAAGGTGCTCCGCTTTGAAGTTACTGTCCATAATCAATGTTCTACTATACTTCCAGCTGTACATATGAGTGGCTTAAAATGTCCAATGTGGAAACCAACTTACTGAGAAAGATCATCCCCCTTTGCGAGATACATGTTCATGTCTGGCTGGGGACATGTCAGGCAGAATATCATGAGCCCACTGGGATGCAGAAGGTCTTTATGGTGGCCAAATCCAGACCACTTCAGTAACTTGAGGAGCTGCCATTGACGGGAGACCTGCAAAAACTCTGATAGCAATTGAAACAACTCTCAAAGCTATAAGCTCAAAGGTTGCACGAAGAAAGGCTAAGACTTTTAAGAGAAAAGATGAGGAGGAAAGGAGTACTCCAACTGGGACCTTTGAGAGGAAAAAACCAGAAGAACTAGACTGGAGTTCTCTGGCATTGCATTGGGACTTTATATACTACATGGTTGTGTACACCTGTGTATGTCTAATCTAAGATATGCAATGCTTTGTTCGCATGTGTGGGAATAGAATGGAAGCATAGAAGCTTAGCATGAGGCCAACATGCTGTGTGGCAGAATGGAAGAGAAGAGAAGCATACAACGTGTGATGCGCATGTTAATCAAATGAAAGAGAAGCATGATGTAATAATAACCAGCACGGTGATGAAGTGAAAGAGTGAACACTGTGACAGTGTAAGTGGATTGTAGATCTGTGTGAAAGGGTTGAGTGTCCAAGCTGACTAAGCAGCTGTTGCACGAAATGATTCTAAGTCCATGAAATGTAAGTGAGTGTTCACGATAAGATAGATGATTGGATCCTAGGGATCATGTGATGCGATAAGATAAGATAAAACATAAAATGTGAAGGGGAAAAATGTAGACCCGTAACAGCAATCCTGCATGTGTATCAGCAGTCCAACATTATTTCAAGTGTCTCCTATTACTTACAGGGACGTGATGTGGAAATATGTTGGAGGTGGTTCTGTGCAGCTTGCTGTAATAGTTGCTTGCAGATGTACCACATTCCAGGTTATCACAGATGAAGTCATTCAACATTGCAAATGAGAATGCAGTTCTTGGATTAACAATTGATGTTGGAAAAAGACCTGTGTGCAATAGTTGTATGTGGAGCAGCTTTGAATGTGGACATGCACAATAACGGACAGGAAGGAAGTGGACACCAGTTACATCAATCAGGGTCAGGTAATCCAATCCTGGAGGTTCACAAAGGAATGCGGGAATGTCTCCACTTCTGTCATCCTCCCATTTCTCACCATTCATTTCATATTGCGGGAATGGTCATTGGCTTCTTGTGGAGGTGCCCATACAGAGCAAGGAAGTCCACTATGGCTGAGGTGAAGCTCGAGACCTGCCTAGCCATCCCCATGAATGGATGCAAAATGAATGTCTATGAACACACCAGGTGGAGGGATGAATCCTCAAAGAATACACCTGTCCATTGCTCCATGTAATGGAAAGGAAGTTGTGAATGCTGCTTGTGACAACAACGAGTACAGTACAGAGGTTGACCAAAACAGCCTGTGCATCTGTATATTCCATCCCCCTCACATAGTGAGCATTTTTGTGGATTTGGCAGGCCTTCCATTTCAAGCAATGTCCACAGGAATTTGTCCTTATGTTCAAGCCACTGGCAGAGGTAATCATTTTGGGTCTGCCATTTCTAAGTGGAAAGTTCAAAATGTATAGAATTAGCATAACTGACCTTTGTTAGAAGTCAAAGTTTGGATATGGCATTAATCTCCTCCAAATCCACATCCAAGGGAGTGCTAGCTTCAGGGAATACACCAAGGGGAGTTGCATATGCATTTGCATCTGCCTTGATTGGAGATGAGGATATGGAGCAGTTTTCATTCTTCGCAACCCTCTGCTTCTTCACAGGCACTTGACAGGTTTTTGGTCCTCTGGTAGTCTGCTTGGTCTCCCAAGTGACCCAAGTGACCCCTTTTGATGCTCTAATGGGCTTTCCCTTCAATTTCACCATATTGTGAGTAGCAAGTCGCTCAGTATACTATATTCTATGCATTACAATGTATGCATGTGCTTAATGGGTCCATGCTGAAAAAGGAAAAACTGAATTAAAACAGCCTCTTCAGGGTGCTTGGAGTTTGCTTCTGCATGAGGCCAAGATTATGTGGGTTGCTCCATATGGTTAGGTTACACATTCATTGTAGAGGACACTATGGTAACAACAGGGATTGAGTTTTTATTCCCCTCTCTGACACAGACATTTCTTGAAAATGAGTGACAGCGAGGACTATGACAATTCATCTGCTGAAGAAGTCTCTCTTGACATGGGAGCCTCCAGTGAGGAGCATTTGGATGATCAATCTGCAGAGTATAGCAATGATGCAACATCCAACACCAATGTGAGTAGTGAAGAGGAAGGTGATGTTGATGAAACAGCAAGCAAATTTCCTTCCACTAAGTTTTTGAAGGAGGAATTGGGGATCCTGATGAATACCAAAGCACAATGGATGAGCACCAGGGGTGGAGCTAGAAAAAAATTGCTGACAGTCATTGAAGGACAACTCCACAAGCTGGCCCACTTGAAGGGTGTCAAAGGTGTAATATGGACCCTGCGAGCAAAGGTATGTATTGAACTATTTGCTCCATTGTGCATTCTGCAGAAACATGTTCATAGTTGTATAAAACCTGGCTCTACAATCAGTGTCAGGTGTTACGCAAAGCATACCAAAGAGGTCTCGTTCAACAAGGATACTCAACTGGCGATGCTCACAAAAAGACCAACATCAGAAGAGCTTCAGGGATAACAAGATGCAAGGGACGAGGGGGGGGGGGTCTCTGGAGAGATGGATGAAGATGCCCAGGGGCACTGGGACTTGGACAAGGATGCCTAGGGTTACTAGGTCTTGGGCGAGAAGGGAAGTGTCGACAAGAAGTCATGCTTAGGGACAAGGACAAGGACTTAGGGAGGAAGCTTGACTTCCAAGTGATTCAAGAGGGTATGCTTGTATAGTGTAGATCAAGAATAGAGAAGTACAGATGGAGCGGTGTAGGTTTATATAAGAACTATAAGTGTGCACAGACCAAGCTCCTCAATAGGAAACAAAAGAGAGAGAATCTGATGGAAGGTTTAGGGGACATGGGCCATTATAAAAGAAATGGCGAGGAGATAGGTAAATCCAAGGAAAGGATGTTCAAGGTAAGAGAGAAACAAGAGTAAAGTCAGAATGGTCAGCGAGAATGATTAGAAAAGCGGAAAAAATGGAAGCTGACCGACCATGCCAAGTACGAGTAAGGGAATGATGTATGAAAAGAAGAAGGCAAGAGGAAGCAAGAAAGAAAACTGTAACAACGTGTACCATACACTAAAACAGATTAGCCGACTCCAGGTAACAGACAAACTGGAAAAGACTCCTGTGGAACTGGTTCCAAAGGAATTCCATGAATGGCTGGACATGTTTGGGAAAAAAGAATCCGAATGCATGCCTGAACATAAGCCATGAGATCATGCCATAGACCTCAAGGCAGATTTCAAACCCCACAAAGGCAAGCTTTATTCCATGTTGGTTACTGAGCAAGAAGAGGTATTGGCATTTGTGGATGATCAATTACAAAAGGGTTACATTAGACCCTCTAAGTCTTCCCAAACATCTCCAGTATTCTTTATTCCCAAGAAAGACGGAAAGAAGCAAATGGTACAGGACTACCGATACCTAAACAAAAACACCATAAAAAATAATTATCCACTTCCTCTCATCGCACAGCTCATTGATAGACTCAAAGGAGCTAAGTTATTTACAAAAATGGACTTACGATGGGGTTATAATAATGTATGCATTAAGGAAGGTGATGAGTGGAAAGCTGCTTTTGTTTGCCACCGAGGTGCTTATGAACCTCTCATTATGTATTTTAGGCAATGCAATTCACTGGCCACATTCCAGGCAATAATGAACAACATCTTTGTGGACATGCCAGAAGTAGTCATGGTTTACATAGATGACATACTTATATTTATGAAAACAGACAACGTGGAAGAACATGATAAAATTATAAAAGAAGTCTTACATAGATTAAAGGACCACAATTTATTTATTAAACTGGAAAAATGCTTCTTCCGCATTCCCAAAGTAGAATTCCTTAGGATGATCATTACCCCCAAGGGAATCAAAATGGAGCAGGACAAGGTGCAGGCTATAAAGGAATGGCCGGTGCCAAGGAACATAAAAGGTGTTCGAAGCTTCATGGGATTAGTGAACTTCTATAGGAGGTTCATAAAGGACTTTAGTCAGATGGCTAGGCCCCTGAATGATTTGACGAAGAAGGACTACCCTTGGTGGTGGTCAGAATGCAAACAGTGTTACGCTTTTTCCCCTTTTTCGTTCTATCTATCTCGTTACCTCTCGACTTGTCACTCACATGTGGCGCGGTAGGTCGGCTTCCATCTCTTCAGCTTCTTTAATCCTTGCTGACCCTTCTGATATTGTCATCACTTATCTATTTCCATAACTTCCCTACATGGACTTATCTCCTCTCCACAGTCGCCTCTCTTACAACGACGAGTTCTCCTACCTTCCATCATCTTCCCTTTTCTTTGTAAGCCTGGTCTGTGCGCCTCCCTTTCCTACTTATTTAAACCTATGCTGTATTGTTTGTATCTCCATTCTTGATCTACGCTAAACAAGCATACTTTCTTGAATCCCCCTGGAAGTTCAGCTTCCACTCCTAAGTCCTTGTCCTCGTCTCTAAGCGTGACTTCTTGTCGATGCTCCTCTCCTCATCCAAGACCTAGTAACCCTAGGCATTCTTGTATAAAGTCCCAGTGCCCCTGGGCATCCTTGTTAGTCTCTCTAAGACCCTTTTGTCCTAGCATCTCATTATCCTCACAGCTCCCCAGACGTCGGTCTCTTCGTGAGCATCGCCTGTGGAGTATCCCTGTTGAATGAGACTCCCTTGGTATGCTTCGCGTAACAAACAGGAGGCATTTGACATGCTTAAAGAATGCTTTACCATGGTGCCTGTATTGGCTTACCCTGACAATGATTGTCAATTCTGGGTCGAATGTGACACATCAGACTTCACAACCAGTGCTGTGTTATCTATAGAAAAGGAAGGGATCTGGCATCCAGTCGCCTTTAGCTCCCACAGTATGCCACCGGAGCAAAGGAACTATCCAATTGCTGGCAAGGAGATGCTAGCCATCATAGAAGCGCTGAAACAGTGGCGCCACTACCTTGAAGGCGCAAAGTTCTCATTCGAGATATGGACGGATCATGCCAATCTCCAGTACTTTATGAAGTCACAGGACCTGAATAGACGTCAGGCTCACTGGGCTCAATATCTCACATGATTCAATTACAAATTGGTCAAGAAGCCAGGTGCTTCTATGGGAAAAGCCGACACTTTGTCCCAAAGAGAAGACCACTCTGTGGGAATCGAACATGATAACAAAGGAGTCATGATGATTCCCACAAGAACATGTGAGAAGTACAGAGAAAAGGGTGCAGGTCCACAGACTCAAAGAATCTCTTCTCGAATGTGTTAGGAATGTGCAGTCTAAATTAATGGACACGACTTGCCAAGGCTTTGAGAATGACAAAAATGGACTTTCAAAGTTTAATGGCAAGATTTACGTACTGATGGATGATACACTTCGCTAGGATATTATTACGTTATATCATGACTCCACCTTGGCAGGTCATGGGGGGTCTGACAAGACGCACAAGCTGGTTTCACAATACTATTTCTGGGAGACCATGCGTTCACAGATCAAGAACTATACATCATGATGCAAAAGATGTGCTTGGATGAAGCCAATGAATGTGCCTCTAGCAGGCAAACTCCAACCGAATCCTGTCCCAGAAGGTCCCTGGCAGGACATCTCTGCAGACTTCATCATGAACTTACCTGAAAGTGAAGGGTTTGACTCGATCCTCATAATCATCAATCACTTCTCTAAGGAAGTCATATTTATTCCCATGCACAAGACGATTATATTGCTCAGCACTGCGAAGCTTTACTGAGACAATGTGTAGAAAGTTCATGGACTCCTGCGGTCTATCATTTCGGATAGAGGACTGCAATTCTTGGCACAGGTCATGAAGGATCTGGGAAAGATGCTGAAGATAGATCTCCACATGTCAACCATGTTCCACCCTCAAACAGATGGTCAGACAGAGCAGGTTAACTGAGATCTCCAGCAGTACCTCAGGCTGTTTACAGCCAAGAAACAGGGAGAATGGACAGACTGGCTTGTGCTGGCACAGTTTAATTATAACACATGGGTTCATTCCGCAATGGGCAAGTCTCCCTTCTCAGTCATGCACTCTTATGCCCCATGCATGGGAATTGAACCCCTGGCATCCAAGGCCCTGGCAGCCACCGAATTTGCCAAACAAATGAAAAACATGCTGGATGAAACAAAAACAGTGCTCAAGAATGCTCGTAAGCACACGATGGCACAATCTGAGAAAAAACGCTCAGAAGCACCCATTTATAAAGAAGGCAACCAAGTTTGGTTATCAACGGAGCATCTGAACTTGCAAGAAACTTGCCAATCTCGTAAATTAATGGAAAGGTGGTGTTACGGGTCTACATTTCTCACCCTTCACATGTTCACTTTTTCTGATCTTATCTTATCTTATCGCGTCACATGATCCCTTAGGATCTAATCATCTATCTTATCGTGAATGCTTTACTTACATTTCATGGACTTAGAATCGTTTCGTGCAACAGCTGCTTAGTCAGCTTGGACACTCAACCCTTTCACACGGATCTATGATCCACTTACACTGTCACGGTATTCACTACTTCTTTTCATTACCATGCCAGCTATTATTACCTCATGCTTCTCTTCCATTTGATTAACATGCACATCACACGTTTCATGCTTCTCTTCTCTTCCATTCTGCCACACAGCGTGTTGGCCTCATGCTATGCTTCTATGCTTCCCACACATGCAGACAAAGCATTGTCATCGTAGATTAGACGTACACAGGTGTACACAAACCATGTAGTATATAAAGTCCCAATGCAACACCAGAGAACTCCAGTCT
This sequence comes from Baorangia bicolor, assembly GCA_038093395.1. Taxonomy (NCBI): domain Eukaryota; kingdom Fungi; phylum Basidiomycota; class Agaricomycetes; order Boletales; family Boletaceae; genus Baorangia; species Baorangia bicolor. The sequence continues at coordinate 24,810 of JBBPSC010000194.1, forward strand.
AGTTCTTCTGGTCTTTTCCTCTCAAAGGTCCCAGTTGGAGTACTTCTCTTCCTTCATCTTTTCTCATATTGTCTTAGCCTTTCTTCATGCAACCTTTGAGCTACTAGCTTTGAGAGTTGTTTCACAATGAATCCTACCACTGGTGGTGCTGCAGTCGAGTTGACCATCCCCCATTCCTCTGATCTTGGTAATTCAGATCCTGAAGATGAGGAGAATGATGATTTGTTTTTCACCAACCTTGTTGCTGGCACACATAAACACAAGGTTGATACTGACCCTGCCACAAAGTCTGGTAAGTCTGCTCATCAATGAATGCCACACTCCAATGGAACTGATATTATCTGTGACACAAGGCCTGAAGCGCCATGTGTCTATGTCCTTCAAAGACAATCTGCCATGGGTTCTTTGGGGAAAATGAGTCAAATCTGACAGTTACCGCAGTGTGTATTTCTTCTGTCAAAATGTTCACCTTTTTAATGTCCTATTGAACTTTTCATATCACACAGCGCCTACTGTGACTGATACTTCTTCATCCAACCTCCAAGTCTATGATGAGTCCAGTGGACCTGGACCTTCCCAACTTGTGTCGGTTTCTTCTGCTGATAATTCAGTGTCTGCTGCACTGCCTGACTCGGAGCCAGTTGCTGGGCCAAGTATTCCATGCCAAACATCTGCGCTGTGTGAAAATTGAGGTACCTGTTTCAACCCATGGGGGTAGTTCAGATCACTTTTTTCATTCACTCATACAGTCATACCATTCACACTAATTCTTCACCTCCTCTTGGATATTCACACATTTAACACTCATGTCCCCCTGCCCCTCATTAATACCTTCACGACATACACTACGACTTGTTCCACACCGTTGGATCATACATATCATTGCATTGGACACTTACTCCCTTTGACGTGACTCTAATGATGACTTGAACGCATGTCTTCAACGTACACCTGATTGATTGTGTGAAACTTGTTACTTGGTGACTGGCACTCCCGAAAAGTTGCACACTTACCCCGAAAAGTTGCACGCTCACCCCCGAAAAGTTGTGTGCTCTACAAAAAGTTTCATGTGGAATATTTGTGCATTTGGACCCTCATAAGCATGATCCAAGAAAGCAACACCTGTTATGGGTCTACATTTTTCACCCTTCACATGTTCACTTTTTCTGATCTTATCTTATCTTATCACGTCACGTGATCCCTTAGGATCTAATCATCTATCTTATCGTGAACGCTCTACTTAC